>JBBPBX010010348.1:38472-49134 GCA_038048925.1 Garcialebias charrua
TAATTACTGTTAATTCTTCGGGTCGGGTGGGGTTCGGAAATGATGGCTATGGGCTGGGGCCGGGTCAGATTGGATTTAAGGGCCCAAATGTAACTCTAGGGGAAACCCACTGACCTCAAAGAGCTTCATGTCTGTGCTGTTTTGTTTGTGAGTTTTTTAATAAATTATGATTTTTCTCTGCTTCTCGGTTGGAAAATGTGGGTTTAACTTTACAAGCTGGTTATTTTCCCAGCCTCAGTGTTAGAAAACACGACTATGTCACTGTGCAGTGACCTCTTACCTCATCTGGACTGGATGCCTGGTAGACCCTGCATGTGTCTTCGTAGTGCTGCTCAGCCTCAGCTTGGTCCGTGACACCGTTGGACTCGTACACAGGTGTCACGTTGTGCACCAGGGCAATGGCTTTCACAGCCTCGTGAACTCGACTGCTGATGGTTTTTCTAACCTTGGTGGCTGCTGGAGCCCTGGAAGCTGGAAGGTCATGAGTGGCCTGAGGACAATCACAAGACACCTGGATTAAAGTATTGTTAGAAGAGTAAAACAATCAATCCTTTCAAAAGTCAAGAGTTTTTCTAAAACAGGGTCCCAGTCATTCAATAACTGCTCTGATAGGGATCTGTAAGCAGAACCAGATGTGCAGAGTAAATATGATTTGTGTTTGTGTTGTGACTTTGCTATTTTTAGAAGACTGTGCTCCAAGGGTTAATGGTTGTGTCATTAAAGAAGTCCTGTCAGTGCTTTGCTTGTGGGCTGATCCTGTTTCCTGCTCCACTAACCTTTGGTGTCAAGGGGGACAAAGAGTGTCATATGAGATCAGGAAGCATTCAACCAAACAATAAACACAAACTCATACGTTCCTCAAGGAACACTGCTCGTCTCTGTTCACTTGAGGTTTTCTCAAGGTTTAGGAACTCCAATGTTTTTGTATGTAGGTTGTATTTTTTTCTTTCTGTCATGTTCTTTCTTTGTTGTTGCTTTTCCTTACTTGTGTGTAGGCACTAAATACATGACTCTGAACTTCATCCATAGAGTCCATCCCGTAAGCCACAGTCCCAAGATGGAGCCGCCTGAATACCATCTCGTTCAGGGTGAGCGTACCTGTTGAAGGGAACGTTACAGGCAACTGAATGTAGAGAAAAGTTTCAGCATGAGTATACATTACACAAGTTGCTAACCCCAGCAAAAGCTTTATGTGCCGTTTATCTAACTATTCTAACATTGACGTCTGGATTTACAGACTTTGAGACAAAGATCACAAGAACAGACTTTAAATGTGAAATATTGTGGCTTAAAAAAAACTATAAAGGTAGTCAGAAGTCTTTGACACAACACATAACCTCTTCATCCTCACACTTCCTTTAAAAGTATTTTCTGCCAGTATATCAAAACGACTTCAGGGGCACGCACATACACCCGCCTGACCTGCAGACCCCACTGGCCTAATCACACTCTGGATGTGGAAATGGCCTATCATTTTATTGGCCATGAGGGCTGTAAATCTAATGTGTAATGCCTCACGCCTGAGGAAGTGCAGCAAAGCAACTGCTGGGCTATAAATCTGTGCATGGATGAGAGACATTGATTTTTTTTTTTTTAGAGATTCAATAGGTAGCAGGTCTCTGAGAGCAGAGACCCCACCAAAGAGCAGCGCCCCCAGGGACGATAACACTAAACTCATTTACTAGAAGCTCCTATTTTAGAGCTCAGCCTGCTGGCCGCAGTAGCTGTTTGTGTCGCACAGTACAAAATGAGAAGTGTCACCTGTTTTATCAGTCAGCAGGTAGGAGATGCGTCCAAGCTGCTCTGGGATGGTGCTGGCCCTCACCACCGTGCCTGGGATCTTCGAGTCTTTCTTAATCATCCAGCTGAAAACCATCTTTCCCATATCCAAGTTAACACGCAGGCTGCATCAAATTACAAAATAAACCAAGCAGTAAGCAAACCTTTATTTTTATCACCATCACAAACATGAATGCTGATGACATTTGACAAAGTCTCATCTCGCACCTTATGGGCACAATGTGAGAAAAGAGTAGCAAGAAGCGAAAGATCTGCAGGTACCAACGGCCAGCAAAGTGCTGCAGGGCCACCATGACCAGCGACACCACAACCAGGGCCCCGAACAAGATCTTGGTCAGACAGTTCACCTCCAGGTCAAACAAACCCACCTGACAGGAGCAACAGAGGCAAACACTGTGACTCAGAGGAACTACCAGTCAAAGCTCACTAACTGGCTTTTTTAACGTTTCTGCTCAGTGTCCTGAGATGACTTCTGTTGTGACTTGGAACTATATATAAAAAAAACTGAATTCAACTGAAAGACCGTCCAGTTCATTTCAAGTTAAAGTGATCGCTCATCTCTTCAAAGAAACAGGACATTAATCAATAAATTGGTGTAGCTGATCGATCAGATGTTGGTGCTCTGCTCTACTGTACCTTGTGTCTTGGGTTGGAGGTGTTCATGACACTGCGCAGCTCCTTGCCTGTGTAGATCACAACCCCCACCACCGTGCCTGGGTGGAAGGGGGGTGACAAAAAAGTGCCTCAGGTTACTAGAATAAAGCTTGAACATAAACCATAATATGTCAGAAAGATGTTTCCCAGACCTATTATCCTGACATGAGTAGACATTTTCAAACGAAGAAAGTCACATTTTAAATGGCATAATGGACAACACATGTTGGAGTGAGCTCAAGAGGATTTATTCTCCTGCAGGAGAAACACCATGGAACTTTCCCAGAGCCATTTATAAATGACTGAAGTGTTTTTCTGCCACCTTTTTTGTTTTGGTTATATTTTAATTTAGGTTTAATTTGACAAATATACAGATTAAGAGTTCCAGAGTAAGCAATGTCTAAAAAAGCTAAGGCTGATCCTCTGGACATTCAAAAAACAAACAAAGAAAAAAAAACATTTTTTTTAATGTCCAGAGGACCAGACTTAGCTTTTTGAGATTTTTCTACCTGGATTATTGAGCATGCATCAGGGTAAAGAAAGCAATGGTTCTGGTTACTTTTTGACTTTAACAGCATCTGACAGATTTACCAGAAGCAACAACGGTGCTGGCCCAAAGGGTGTTCTCAATGCTGAGACTTTCATTGACAGGTGGATCTCCATCCTCCTGTTCAAACAACAAATACACAAAACTAGTGTGAAAACCCTGTCCAAGAAGCTTTGTTTAACAAGAAAACAATCTTCATTTCTGTTATTTTACATTCATAATGTGAACATCATGTACTGTACATGGAATGAAAATGATCATTTGACTATTCGGATTAAAGGTTCTTTATTTGTCACACCATGTGTGGTAATAATAATAATAATAATAATAATAATGAATTCAATTTATAATGCACTTTTCATTAATAAGTCTGTGGTACATGTGGTGGAACTAAATTGTGCACACTGGGTCCCAGTTACATCCAACAAAAGTATTAAAATGTAAAAGAAAAACAATAAGATCTAAGATATGAACTAAGAAAAACATCAAATAAATAATACACTAAGCACTAGTAGTACAAAAACAATACACTGAACAGCAGCATGAGCACGAATGAACACAACAACAAGAAACAGATCAGCAGCAACATGAAACAGATCAGCAGCAACATGAAACAGATCAGCAGCAACATGAAACAGATCAGCAGCAACATGAAACAGATCAGCAGCAACATGAAACAGATCAGCAGCAACATGAAACAGATCAGCAGCAACATGAAACAGATCAGCAGCAACATGAAACAGATCAGCAGCAACATGAAACAGATCAGCAGCAACATGAAACAGATCAGCAGCAACATGAAACAGATCAGCAGCAACATGAAACAGATCAGCAGCAACATGAAACAGATCAGCAGCAACATGAAACAGATCAGCAGCAACATGAAACAGATCAGCAGCAACATGAAACAGATCAGCAGCAACATGAAACAGATCAGCAGCAACATGAAACAGATCAGCAGCAACATGAAACAGATCAGCAGCAACATGAAACAGATCAGCAGCAACATGAAACAGATCAGCAGCAACATGAAACAGATCAGCAGCAACATGAAACAGATCAGCAGCAACATGAAACAGATCAGCAGCAACATGAAACAGATCAGCAGCAACATGAAACAGATCAGCAGCAACATGAAACAGATCAGCAGCAACATGAAACAGATCAGCAGCAACATGAAACAGATCAGCAGCAACATGAAACAGATCAGCAGCAACATGAAACAGATCAGCAGCAACATGAAACAGATCAGCAGCAACATGAAACAGATCAGCAGCAACATGAAACAGATCAGCAGCAACATGAAACAGATCAGCAGCAACATGAAACAGATCAGCAGCAACATGAAACAGATCAGCAGCAACATGAAACAGATCAGCAGCAACATGAAACAGATCAGCAGCAACATGAAACAGATCAGCAGCAACATGAAACAGATCAGCAGCAACATGAAACAGATCAGCAGCAACATGAAACAGATCAGCAGCAACATGAAACAGATCAGCAGCAACATGAAACAGATCAGCAGCAACATGAAACAGATCAGCAGCAACATGAAACAGATCAGCAGCAACATGAAACAGATCAGCAGCAACATGAAACAGATCAGCAGCAACATGAAACAGATCAGCAGCAACATGAAACAGATCAGCAGCAACATGAAACAGATCAGCAGCAACATGAAACAGATCAGCAGCAACATGAAACAGATCAGCAGCAACATGAAACAGATCAGCAGCAACATGAAACAGATCAGCAGCAACATGAAACAGATCAGCAGCAACATGAAACAGATCAGCAGCAACATGAAACAGATCAGCAGCAACATGAAACAGATCAGCAGCAACATGAAACAGATCAGCAGCAACATGAAACAGATCAGCAGCAACATGAAACAGATCAGCAGCAACATGAAACAGATCAGCAGCAACATGAAACAGATCAGCAGCAACATGAAACAGATCAGCAGCAACATGAAACAGATCAGCAGCAACATGAAACAGATCAGCAGCAACATGAAACAGATCAGCAGCAACATGAAACAGATCAGCAGCAACATGAAACAGATCAGCAGCAACATGAAACAGATCAGCAGCAACATGAAACAGATCAGCAGCAACATGAAACAGATCAGCAGCAACATGAAACAGATCAGCAGCAACATGAAACAGATCAGCAGCAACATGAAACAGATCAGCAGCAACATGAAACAGATCAGCAGCAACATGAAACAGATCAGCAGCAACATGAAACAGATCAGCAGCAACATGAAACAGATCAGCAGCAACATGAAACAGATCAGCAGCAACATGAAACAGATCAGCAGCAACATGAAACAGATCAGCAGCAACATGAAACAGATCAGCAGCAACATGAAACAGATCAGCAGCAACATGAAACAGATCAGCAGCAACATGAAACAGATCAGCAGCAACATGAAACAGATCAGCAGCAACATGAAACAGATCAGCAGCAACATGAAACAGATCAGCAGCAACATGAAACAGATCAGCAGCAACATGAAACAGATCAGCAGCAACATGAAACAGATCAGCAGCAACATGAAACAGATCAGCAGCAACATGAAACAGATCAGCAGCAACATGAAACAGATCAGCAGCAACATGAAACAGATCAGCAGCAACATGAAACAGATCAGCAGCAACATGAAACAGATCAGCAGCAACATGAAACAGATCAGCAGCAACATGAAACAGATCAGCAGCAACATGAAACAGATCAGCAGCAACATGAAACAGATCAGCAGCAACATGAAACAGATCAGCAGCAACATGAAACAGATCAGCAGCAACATGAAACAGATCAGCAGCAACATGAAACAGATCAGCAGCAACATGAAACAGATCAGCAGCAACATGAAACAGATCAGCAGCAACATGAAACAGATCAGCAGCAACATGAAACAGATCAGCAGCAACATGAAACAGATCAGCAGCAACATGAAACAGATCAGCAGCAACATGAAACAGATCAGCAGCAACATGAAACAGATCAGCAGCAACATGAAACAGATCAGCAGCAACATGAAACAGATCAGCAGCAACATGAAACAGATCAGCAGCAACATGAAACAGATCAGCAGCAACATGAAACAGATCAGCAGCAACATGAAACAGATCAGCAGCAACATGAAACAGATCAGCAGCAACATGAAACAGATCAGCAGCAACATGAAACAGATCAGCAGCAACATGAAACAGATCAGCAGCAACATGAAACAGATCAGCAGCAACATGAAACAGATCAGCAGCAACATGAAACAGATCAGCAGCAACATGAAACAGATCAGCAGCAACATGAAACAGATCAGCAGCAACATGAAACAGATCAGCAGCAACATGAAACAGATCAGCAGCAACATGATATGATGTTTCACAGTGATTATTCTGGTTATATATTCATGAGTCTAAAGGGCCAGGCATAGCTCTGCGTTTAGCCGAACGGCGCTCAACGCCGTGCGAGCGCGAGGCACAAGCGTAGCCCCACAGGGCACGAATGCGCAAAGCTCAAATTTTATGACTGCGTATGCGATGCGCGTTGTCTCACAATAAACTACCCGGCGCCGGACTGTTTTCTATGTGACACAAATGTATTAAATTCCTCTTCTTCATCCCTGATCTGGACTTTTGTTTTTTTGCCAAAAGTCAAGTGATCGCTTCCTCCTCCGTTGACGCCATGACTGAAATGATGAGAAATGAATTAATTTGTCAAGAGCAAATTAAACTAGAGTCCTACGTGGCTGCGTGAGATTCTGTGGATTTCCTGGTGGGCTGTGGGCTGCAGGAATAACGCTCCCCGTTTGTTTTTTTAAGAACTTTTTTATAAGATATAAACACAGAAAACAGCTGCGCTGAAGCTGTGTGAAGCTGCCGGCTCGCCTTTTTTTCTCTCCCCCTGACCTGTCAATCAATTCAGTAGGCGTGTCAGCAAATGACCAATCAGCGAATGCTCTGCGCTGTGGCTGCTCAAATGACGTCAAGAATTTGGAGCGAAAACGCGAGAATTAACGCGAGAACGAATGCAGAGCTGTGCTAGTGAACGCGCGCGTAGAGCGCCGTTCGGCCGAACGCAGAGCTCTACCGGGACCTTAACAGCCTCAGGGTAGAAGCTGTTCCTCAGTCTAGTAGTTCTACACTTAAAGTCCATGACCCACCATGTTTTCAAATTGCATCGCCATTAATATTTATTAGTTTATTTAAAAATAATACAGGAGCGTTTATTTATATTGTAGAGAAATAACGCTAAATGTGTTATTTCATGATTTATAGCAGATTTTAGCAGAAGCTCCGGGAAGATCTGCCCCTCTCCAAATATGGGCATTCACATCACTAAAGATTCCGCCTTGGAGTTACAGGCGGAGTTATAATAAGCCTTCATCAACTTCCATGACCGCTGCTCTAAGAGAGGAAAAAAAAAAGAAGCGGTCGCTCACTGATGTCTGTCATATTCTGAGCAGCATCCACGTAGACATACTAGTTTAATTCGCTTGATCGCGACAAATTCATTAATTTCCGCATCGGCTTTTTATTCTCTCCCCTGACCAGACAGGTCGGGAGTAGAAAGGCAGCCGCGGCGCGGAGCTCTGAGCGCGCGGGCTTCCCTGCTCTCCGTGCTTCCCCGTGCTCCAGCAACAAGGCTGGGACAGAACCGAGCCCCGGCACGAACTTCAAAGCTGACGCAGCGGAACGGGGAGCCAGGGAGAAGACGGGAGAAGCCGCGCGGCTCGCTCCTCTCTGGGCAGAGGAGAGGAGAGCAGCCAGCAACAGTCGCAGCGGTGTTATATCTTATTAAAAAGGTCTATAAAATAAATAAAAAATAAAAACAGAGCACTGGTCCAGCTGTACACAAAAATGCACCAGGAAATATGCAGTTTTACTCTCACTCTCATAAACCTCCATGGAAACTCATCCCTTCCTTCTGGGTGGAGACGTGACAAAAGTCACTCCACACTTCGACACTTTTCGGCCGCGTTTCCGGATTCATTCGGGACTCGGTTTTTTTTGGTTTTTTTTTTAACCCTCGCCTGGCCCAAATGCAAAAATGAAAATAGACGAAATATTCTACTACAGTAATAGTTCAATATGGTGAATTGTTACTGTCATGGTGGGTGTTGTCCTTTAATGCTCCTCAACCTCCTTCCTGAGGGGAGCAGGACAAAAAGAGTGAGTGTGCTGGATGAGTGAGGTCTTTCATGAAGCAGGTGGCCCTCTTCCTGCATCTGGAGGTGTAAATGTCTGTGATGGTGGGGAGACTGACTCCAACAGTCTTCTGTGCAGCCTTCACCACTCTCTGTAGAGCTTTCCTCTCTGCAGCTGTGCAGCCTCCATGCCACACGTTGATGCTGGAGCACAGGACGCTCTCCACTGCACACCTGTAGAAGGAGGTGAGGACTGGGCTGCTCAGACCAGCTCGTCTCAGCCGTCTGAGGAAGTAGAGTCTCTGATGACCTTTCTTGATCAGGCTGGTGGTGTTGTTGCTCCAGCTGAGGTTATCATTCATGTGTACACCCAAGTATTTGTAGCTGGAGACCACTTCCACTGCAGATCCACTTATGTTCAGTGGGTGGGTGTGTTTGTTCCTTCTGAAGTCCACAATCATCTCCTTTGTCTTCTTCACATTCATGTGAAGGTTATTCTCTTTGCACCAGCTCTCCAGGTGTTCCACCTCCTGTCTGTAGCTGGACTCATCATTGTTTGTGATGCATCCCACCACAGCTGTATCATCTGCAAACTTTACAATGTGACAGCCTGGATGGGTAGGTGCTTAGAAAATAAAAAATAGACAACAAACAGCAAAATGTTCAAACAATCTTGTGTTTGGAGGTTTAAACACTAAACGTTAAAGAAAACATCCTCTTTTTAATATTTCTCAAGATGGATAGCTTAAAGGGCGGCTGTGGCTGGGTGGTTAGAGCAGTCGTCCTCCAGTGTGAGAGTTGGGGGTTCGATTCCACCAACAGCCACATGCTGAAGTGTCCCTGGGCAAGACACTGAACCCCTCTTGGCCTCTGATTAGGGATGCACAATATTGGATTCTTGGCTAACATCCGATATGTTAAAACGTATTTGGCCGATAAACAATACCAATGTTTTAATATACAGGTAGTCCCCGACTTACGAACGAGTTCCGGACCTACGGGCCGTTCGTATCTCGAAAATAACGTAAGTCGGATCACATACAAAAATAAAATAAAATCCTTTTTTTAATAAATAAATAAATGTACTGTACAGTACAGTGCTGTACAGTTACCAAGCACTTAGCCTATCCCAACACAGTTTTTAAAGATGAAGGAGTCAGTTGAATTCTCTCCCATTCACATAAAGGGAGCTAGCTCCCTTTATGTGAATGGAGCCTGCTAGGGAGGAGGGAGACAATTCAACTCACTCCTTCATCTTTAAAAACTGTGTTAAGATAGGCTAAGTGCTTGGTGGCTGTACAGTACTGTACATTTATTTATTTATAAGAAATGTTTTTTTTTTATGAGATACGTGACACAAGTCCAAAACGTCGTAAGTCGAGGACTACCTGTACTTTCCTTTGTCAGAACATAGTCCTCTTGTTTAGACTAACAGCTGTAAGAGCTGGTGACATATATTCAGTAACAGCCATATGATATGCATAGCACTTTGACTTATATTAAATGAAAAGTGTTAAATGTTGTTTATTAGCATTAGTCACCTACGATGCTGTCTCACTTGTGGAGGCTTGTTCCAGGTCCCTAGCTGCAGTGTGGGATCCTCTGCACGCTTGTGCATGAAGGACAACCTTTTTAAGATCAAAGTTTTTGTCTATCCATTGTGTCGTAAGACTAATCATGCTAACGGAGCTAACACGACATCCAAATGTCTGTGGTAAAACTCACCCAAGTGCTATCGCCTATTTGCTTCTCAATGACGTCGGAAATGACAGCTTGTAACTCTGGTAAGGCTACGTCAGAAAAATATCTCTGACTTGGGAGGATGTAGCAAGGCTCAAAATAGTCCATAAATCGTTGGAATCCAATATCCTCAATGAAAAAATAAACTTCTACACCACTGACATTTTGACTTCTTCCTCTCCGCCATGATCAGATCAGGTAGACGCACATGACATCATCACATTGTGTTGGTGCTGCAAGCATCCTTGTCACTGGGTTGTCATACAAAAACAACGTCTTTTATATCGGTGAGTTATTTTGATGGAATGGTCGACATCCGATATTTAACTTTAGCACTAATATCGTCCAATACGATACCATGCCGATAATATCATTCATACCTACCTCTGATGTACGTCCGAGCAGTGTATGAATGTGATAAAGCTCTAATTATTCTTTGTATAGATCTAGTAGAGTGCCGTATGAATGGGTACATGAGGCACAGATTGTGTTGTAAAGAGATTTGAGTATCTCAATAAGGTAGAAAGGAGCTATACAAGTACAGTCTATTTACCAATTAAGCACTTAATGCCACTTTTAACAACTAAAACTCCAACACAACACAACGTTATAACCAAATATGAAAAACATAAAGCATTAATGGCATGATAAGTGTTTTGGTATTAATTCAAATGTAACTTTTTCCAACCAGCTAAAGGTTAGATTAGGTTTCACAGAAGACACACAAATTGTGTTAAAAAGCTACAATTCATGATTTTAACAT
>JBBPBX010010349.1:0-19826 GCA_038048925.1 Garcialebias charrua
ACCTCGAGTAGTAAAGTTGAACTTTTTCTTCTTCTTAGTTTTGAACACTTGCTGAAAAAAATATATTTATTTATTTATTTTTATATAAAAACACAATGAAAATGGTTTATTCAGTAAACTAACTGATATTTTTCCTAGAGGAAATCTGTATAATTCATAGTAGTTGTTCTAGTTTTATGTGTGAACATTTGTTTCATTGAAATTACCTTTTTTTGGACCATAATCCTTCTGTTGTACTCCATTAAGAATGGGTTCCATTACTGGCCTTTGTTTTTGGTTTTTGCTGTCCTCCGGTAAACAAACATGATTTTCCATTTGTTCGTCCGACCCCTGATTGTTAGCTACATTGTTGTCCTCCAAGCAGGTTTCCTCCAGTGCAGCCTTGAAATCTTCACTGGGGAAATGTTTTTGGTTTTTGCTGTCCTCCGGTAAACAAACATGATTTTCCATTTGTTCGTCCGACCCCTGATTGTTAGCTACATTGTTGTCCTCCAAGCAGGTTTCCTCCAGTGCAGCCTTGAAATCTTCACTGGGGAAATGGCCAATATTGCTGGTTGGTAGTTCAGGAGTCACTGGATTGATTTGTTCCTCCTCGCTCCTCTTTGCCGATACTACAACCTCTGCGTTCTCCGTTAGATGTGCAGATGTTTGGTCTCCTACATCGCCACAGGACTTCTCTCGCTCCATTTCCTCCTCAGATGTCTTCAGCACTTCCAAGGACGATGCTGATGGTGATGGCTGCTTTTCTTTTGATTCTTCCACAACAATCTCTTTGGGACAGGAAGCAAACTCCTCCAGCTCAGGAAGGTCCGGTTCAATGATGGAGTCATCTTCTCCTCCCACTTCATCCACAGTCACCAGCTCCTCCATGTTCTTGGGATACCAACAGTCTTCATCTGTGTCTTCATTATTTTCCCTTTTTTTCTCCTTAAAACACACATCAAGAAAATACGTTGAACACGTCAATAAAATGTGTATGTTTATCATTATCATGGACCCATAGTTGATACAAATACTATAGTCCTTGACTTACAACGGTCTCGACTTACGACGTTTCGCGGTTATATATCTCCCATAATAAAAAATAAAAAAAAGATTTCGAAAATTTATTTTGAAAAGCCGAGTTACAGTTTCCGGTTTCCGGTTTTACATATTAGACATAGCTGTGGAGAAACTCTACCCTGTACTCTCTAAAAAAGCTAAGTCTGGTCCTCTGGACATTCAAAAAACAAAACTATACTGTGAACCGTGTTTTACGTCGTAAACGGAACGGAATACGGCAGATGGACCGAGCTGGACGGCGGTTTTACGTCGTCAACGCAATAGAGAATATGGAGGAGGGACGGACAGCTTCACCACAGCATCCCAGTAGGAAATTAACTATTTTTTTCCCTTCATTATGGCTCCCAAATGTATGTGTTTTTTGATAATTATGCAGGGTACTGTGTTAGGGTATGCTAAGTGCTTGATAAAATACAGTACTGGACGTATAAGACTCAGTTTGTACGTATGTTCTGACTTACGTCGAAATTCGGTTTACGCCGCTGCGTAGGAACGGATTTTTGTCGTAAGTTGAGGACTACCTGTATTTTATATGATACCAGTTTGTAATCATCAAGCTTATTGTGGGGTAGAATTGATTCTACTTTGATCATTTTGGCCCAAACAATAAATTTCTTCCTACTTTTACAATCATGGACACACTTTTCCCCGAGCTGTAAGGCGAAGCTCTCTGTTTACCGCTCGATCTTCGTTCCTACCTTCACCTATAGCCATGAACTCTGGGTAATGACCAAAAGGATGAGATTGCGTATACAGGCGGTTGAAAAGAGTTTCCTTTTGACAAATTAAGTAAATATGGTGTTAGAGGACCAGCATTACAGTGGGTATCTAGCTATCTGAGAAACAGAAAACAATTTGTACAAATAAATGATGTAAGATCTGACCTCTAATATTACATGTGGAGTCCCTCAGGGCTCTATATAATTGGACCAAAGTTATTTATTCTGTATGTGAATGACTTGGTAAAGGTGTCAGGACTCCTCAAATGTATCCTATTTACTGATGATACCACATTTTTTTGTTTGGGTAAAGATATGGAACAGATGTTGGAGTTTATGAAGACAGAATTTGTTAAAATACAAAATTGGTTTAAACTTAACAAATTATCATTGAATTTTGACAAAACTAAGTACATGATATTCAGTTAAAAAAAGGAAACTGTTGATGTTCCATTTAAGATTGATGGTGTTGCGATTTGTCGTGTGAGTGAAGTGAAGTTTTTGGGTGTTATCATTGATGACAACCTGTGTGGAAACAACACATAAATTCTGTTCGGATAAGGATAGCTAAATCTATTGCAGTATTATACAAAGTCAGAAACTTGTTAAATGATAAAGCTCTGTATTTGTTAACACAATTATTGTTCCACACATAATTTATTGTATTGATGTTTGGGGTAAAGCATGTAAAACATTTACGGAGCCTATTTTTGTGCTACAGAAAAGAGCTGTAAGAATAATCACTAGAAAACATTACTGTCATCCATCAAGCACATTATTTCATCAACTGGAGTTATTGAAGTTCCATGACTTAGTGGATTATAATATTATGTCAGTTATGTACAGCAAACCCCCTACTTACGACTCCATCGACCTACGAACAACGGGACCTACGAACGTATCATATTTAATAAAAATATGAAATTACTGTATTAAAAAATAATATATTTTTTTATTTTTTTTTTGTGTTTAAATGTTCTTAATTTCATGTGTACATCACTTTGTTGCAGCTGTGGTTGTTTTAAAGGCTTTATAAATAATAATTATGATAAAAATGATCATTTCTGATCATTTTTGAGCAATCTTGGGCAGCAGGAAGTAGGTCTTCAGTTTACACGGTCACAAATTAATGTAGAACACCGGACGCCATTTTAGGTTCAGTCACGGGGGTCTCCGGTCACAAATTAATGTAGAACACCGGACGCCATTTTAGGTTAGCTGCCGGGAGCCGGCCTTTGAAAACTGGTGACCAGGATCGCATCATATGGATTAATTACTAGCTGGAATCGCTCTGTGAGCTCTGTGGACGTCTCAGGCTGGAGCAGCAGCTGCAGATTGATCGCCGCACCGCCGCTCCAACACCAGCCCATGGCCTGGCTAGCAGAAGCTAGCCAGCTAGCTAACACAGGCCTTGAGCAGCTGCTGGTGGTTCACTCGGCGGCTGCCGCGCTGCTCGGCCCGACAACAATCATGGCAACGCATGGCAACCTAAGATGTCGGCTTTGACCATCTCAAAGTAAGAAAATATATTTTTATTTATTCTGTAAATGTGAATAGCAATGTTTAACATTACAGTACACTACTGTACATGCTTAAATGTGTGCGCGCGCTCCGTTAGCGGTATTTCCACGACCTACGAACGGAATAAGGACCTACGAACTGGACGCAATTTTCACCCCTAGCTACGGCAGAATCGAGCTGCGAACAGTTCTTATCTCCCTAACTCGTTCTTAACTCGGGGGTCACCTGTATAGAGCTCATAACAATGAACTACCGTTGAATATCCAAATACATTTTGTTAAACGACAGAGCTGTTATAATCTTAAAAGAATAGAGATTTTGGTAAAACCAAAATATAGAACCAGTTTGAAGGGTCGGTCAACCTCAATCCAGGGAATTGGATTGAGGAATGGTTCGAAGACTGAAGTCAAAAAAGCAAAATCCATGTTTACATTTAAGAAAATGATCAAAACTAAATTGTTGCAAATATATATATGAAAAAGCATAGCGTGTGTTGTATTGTAGTTTGATAATTATAGGGAGTTGTTCTTTTTTTGTTCTGTTACTTGTAGATGAATTTTGTTTGAAGTGGTTGTTTGAAAAAGGGGGCAGATATAATAAGATTTTTTCTTCTTCTGCTACCCTTCATTTTATTTTCATATTGTATAAGTCTCATGTATGGGATTGTTTTGAGTTGTATTTGAAAATGAATAAATTTTGTTAAATAAAAAAAGTAATAAAATAAACACGCTCACTCACAATGTCTTTATCTTTGTTACATTCCTCTTTGGGCTTGTGACTTGTCTGAGGTGAAACTGGTTTTTCTTTCGACTGACATTCCTAAAAAGATAAGAAAAACGTTGACAGGAGGACGGGATGAATGTGGAGCAGGTATGCAGAAATACATTTTCACGGTTTACTCACATTACTCTCAGAAGCACTTCCTCTCGTGTGTTTTTCTGCAGGTGTGTGCCTTCTGCTCGTCTTTCTGCTCCTGTCCCTGCCTGGTGGCGAGCCCGTCCTCTTGTCCTCTGATAGCCTGTATGGCAGCTCCTCTCTCATTTCAAACTCAGAATGTCTTGACCGAACAGGGTAGTCGCCACCTTCCCTCCTCTTGGGCTTTGAATTGTGCCATTGGTGAGACGTTCTGAGTTCCTTGTCCGACTTGTACACTTGCTCCATGTAGAAGTCATCTTCCATGTTCCTGTAGGAGTTGAAGCCTTGAGGGCTGTCTCTTGGGTGCCGGCCTCTGCTGCTTCTCATCCCTTCACTTTCTCCTCTCTCATCTGCAGATCTCAAACTGAGATGACCGGAGTGTTTCTGGTAGGCCTTCCGACGTTCAGCTGTTCGCCCGTTGGGCCGATCGTCCTCCATACCACCACCATTTCTCCAAACCTCATCTCGCTCTCTTTTGTCCTCAGCTCTTCTCAGGTGTGACGGACAATCCCAGGAGCCCCGGTGGGGGCTCAGCTCATTGCTCCCTCTATCTGGACCCCTGTAAGGGGCTCCTTGTGGGCTGTGGGCTGAGCAGCACGATGTAAAACTTGGGCTGTGGGAATGAGGGGTCAGAGATCGACTGATGGGGCTGCGGGAGCGAGGTCTCTCTGGCAAGTAGCTGCAGGGAAATGATGGAGCAGATCACTTTTTTGGTTTTTTTTTCAAAACAAACAAGACGTTAGGAGTAAAAAGAGAAAACCGTCTTACTGCTCAACTTCTTGCATCTGATCTCTTTCTTGTTGTGAAGCAATATCTTGGATGATTGATTGAACATCTTTACCTGGTTTCTACACAGAGAAGATACTCAAAGTTAGTGCCTAAATCAGCCTAAGAAAATGCAGTTTAAGCTGTATTTAAGTTTTACCTTGAGCTGAAGTTCTTTGTACCTCTTTGACATCCGTATGAGGAGTTTTTGATTGTTAATCATAGCCGGAGTCAGTTGGTAGTACTGAACCATGGCCTGGGCTGCTTCAATATATGCCATTTCCAGAAATGCCTAATGAGAGAACAGAAATCATCCATCAAACATAAACCACCTTACAGTCTCTGTCTGACAGGATTACTCGCAGTTTAAACACGAGGGGATGCAAACAAATCTTTTAGGATCATCATATGAAAGTAGTCATTACCCAAATAAATCACCAGAACAGCTGATTTAGTTGCTACAATTGAAAACACAAATTTAGTATGATTGTTTGAAATTTGATGGGGAAGATATTAATTTAGCTGTTTTGTTAAATTGGACTGTAAATTAAATATTTTGCTAGCAAGTTAAATATTTAGGCCCAAACAAAATATTTAGTTGGCAAATTAAATATTTATTTTGGAAATTGAGTGTTTAGCTTGGACGATAAATATTTAAGTCCGAGCTAAATATTTAATTTGCTAATTAAATATTTAGTTTAGAAATAAAATGTTTAGCTTAGAAATAAAATGTTTATTTTTGAAAAATAATATTTAGCTTGGAAATTAAATATTTAACTTGCAAGTTAAATATTTAGTTTGTGAACTAAATATTTAACTTACAAGTTAAATATTTAGTTTACAAATTAAACATTTAGCTTGGACATGAACATTTAGTTTGTAAACTAAATATTTAGCATGGAGCTAAATATTTAGCTTGCTAACTAAATTTTAAACTTACAAGTTAAATATTTAGTTTGTAAACTAAACATTTGGCTTGTAAATTAAATATTTAGTTTGTGAACTAAATATTTAGGTGTAAATTAAATATTTATTTTGGAAATTAAGTGTTTAGCTTGGAAGATAAATATTTAAGTCTGAGCTAAATATTTAATTTGCTAATTAAATATTTAGTTCAGAAATTAAATGTTTGGCTTAGAAATAAAAAAATTATTTTTGAAAACAAATATTTAGCTTGGAAATTAAATATTAAATTTACATCCATCCATCCATCCAGCCAGCCAGCCAGCCAGCCAGCCAGCCAGCCAGCAAGCCAGCCAGCCAGCAAGCCATCCATCCATCCATCCATCCATTATCTTTTACCCGCTTCTTCCATTTTGGGTCACTGGGGTCACCGGTGCCCATGTCCAGCAATCACTGTGCGAGGGGCAGGGTTCACCCTGGATGGGTTGCAAGTCCATCACAGGGCAAAAATATTTTATTTACACCTAAATATTTAGTTCACAGTTGGCAAATTAAATATTTAATTTGGAAATTAAGTGTTTAGCTTGGAAGAAAAATATTTAAGTCTGAGCTAAATATTTAAATTTCTAATTAACTATTTAGTTTAGAAATAGAATGTTTAGCTTAGAAATAAAATGTTTATTTTTGAAAAATAATATTTAGCTTGGAAATTAAATATTTAACTTGCAAGTTAAATATTTAGTTTGTGAACTAAATATTTAACTTGCAAGTTAAATATTTAGTTTACAAATTAAAAATTTAGCTCGGACATGAACATTTAGTTTGTAAACTAAATATTTAGCATGGAGCTAAATATTTAGCTTGCTAACTAGATTTTAAACTTGCAAGTTAAATATTTAGTTTGTAAACTAAATATTTAGCTTGTAAATTAAATATTTAGTTTGTGAACTAAATATTTAGGTGTAAATTAAATATTTATTTTGGAAATTAAGTGTTTAGCTTGGAAGATAAATATTTAAGTCCGAGCTATATATTTAATTTGCTAGTTAAATATTTAGTTCAGAAATTAAATGTTTAGCTTAGAAATAAAATGTTTATTTTTGAAAACAAATATTTAGCTTGGAAATTAAATATTACATTTCCATCCATCCATCCATCCATCCAGCCAGCCAGCCAGCCAGCCAGCCAGCCAGCCAGCCAGCCATCCATCCATTATCTTTTACCCGCTTCTTCCATTTTGGGTCACGAGGGTCACCGGTGCCCATGTCCAGCAATCACTGTGCGAGGGGCAGGGTACACCCTGGACGGGTTGCAAGTCCATCACAGGGCAAAAATATTTAATTTACACCTAAATATTTAGTTCACAAACTAAATATTTAACTTTCAAGTTAAATATTTAGTTTACAAATTAAACCTTTAGCTTGGACATGAACATTTAGTTTGTAAACTAAATATTTAGCATGGAGCTAAATATTTAGCTTGATAACTAAAATTTAAACTTGCAAGTACGGGTAGTCCTCGACTTACGACGTTTCGGGGTTCCGAACGCCCTCCCATTGAAAAGCATTGTTCAAGTTACGCGGTTTATGCGCCTTTACACCAGAAAATACGGTACCGAAACTCAGCGGAAATTTACAGGAGGGAGGGGGAGCTTCATGCGCTCAGTGGAGCAGCAGACCTCATTGTTTGGGACAGGCTGACTGGAGCAGAGGGGCTAATACAGTATGCTAACAGACCTTACTGTAAAACTCTGGACCGCTGGACCTTATTGTTTGGAGCGGAGGTTTACGAGGCAGAGAGGCTACAGCTGAGCAACGAGCTAACATGCTAGCAACGAACTAATATGCTAACAGACGTTGCTGTAAACGCTGTCGACCGCTTGAAGCTGCAGGACCAACTCCCAGTAAGAAATTACCGTAACTCTTTTTTTCCTTCATTATGGCTCCGAATGTATATGTTTTTTGATAATTATGTAGGGTAATGTGTTAGGATAGGCTAAATGCTTGGTAAAATACAGTACTTTACATATAAGGTGCCGTTTAGACATATTTTCCGACTTACGACGTTTTTTGAGTTACGAACGGGCGTAGGAACGGAACTCGTTCATAAGTCGGGGACCCCCTGTACAGCATTTAGTTTGTAAACTAAATATTTAGCTTGTAAATTAAATATTTAGTTTGGAACTATGACATTTAACAATGTATAAATAACATGGTAAAAATCTGACTTAGAAAAAACTTTTTTAATGTTCTAAATGAACCAAAAATATTGCTGTTAATTTTTGACTTTGTAATTTTACAAATGACACCCCATAACTACATGACACTGAAAAGTCTGACTGACCAAATAGCTGATGAAATTAAAAGTTCTCTGAGGAGGAATGAGAGAAAATGATTTGGTTAAATTTGATGGTGTGTGACTGAATTTCAATAAAACCTTTTTTTTTTATCCCCTGAAGATACATCACTGTTAACTGACAGTAACTTAAAAAAATCTTAGCTAAAAAATGTGACTATTAATCATTGATTATAAACAATACATTCTTAAATATATGTACCTGATGAGTTGAACGCATCAGGATGTAATTGGTGACTTTGCCGAAGGGTAGTCCCAAGTTGATGACATCATTTTCTGTGCAGCTGCCATCGGGGAGGTTGCAGATGTGAACAACGCGGCCCACTGAGTTCTTCCTAGGTGGAAATGGCTGAAAAAAACAAAGAGTTGCAATTTTTAAATGAAATCATGCTTCAAAGAATCCAATCATTGGCACATATCTCAAAACCACTGTCATTTATACAACGATTTGAACACCCATTCATCCAGACTAATCTAGCAAAGCCTCTTCAGACCTAGTTCTACATGCTACATGTTCAGCTGTAAACTGCTTTAAAAACTTCCTGCTCTCAACACTTTGACCTTGTAAACTAGGGCCAAAATGTATAAATGACTCAAACACCTTCACACATCTCTTCCCTGCTTTCACTGATAGTTTGCTGCATAACATTAGCACGAGTCTCTCCTTGGGACATGTCTGTTTATCTGCTCAAGTAAGCTTCCATGTTGGACGATCTGGACAGATGGTCATTTTGGTTTCACAGTTACTCTCTTGCATTTCTACACGTACTACTTGCATGCCACCTCCTCAGATCAATTGGCCAATTTCTCCCTGCTCTGAAACTTTATACTGCTGCATGAGGGTGTGACCCAGTGGATATCTGGGTCCGTGTGCCCAACAGTGGTTAGCCATAATCCAGTGTTTATAGCTGTTCAAGTTCTGTTGCAAGAGGCTACCGGTACTGTCTTATTTCAAACTTGTAGCTACTACTGGATGATGGCACAAACTAAACATGTCCGGACATTTGTATATAGCCTAAGACCTGACCTTGATTTATTAGTTTATTCATACAGCTTGAATGGTACAAAAAATATGACATTTCTTTGTGTATTTTTCCAAACAAAATATTTTCCTTAGTTTTAATTCTCCTGTTTCAACCAAAGCTACATTAAGAGATTGTCCAGATTCTGGGAAAAGATAATTAACCTCCTTGCTTTTGTAGCTAGCTGTTCGAACAGCTTCAGTTCAGAGAAATAGTTAAAATCTCAACACTTTTCAACACTTGCTCTTCTCAAGGGCGAACGTCTCCTCTCGGTTTCCGCTTTAATTTTGCTTTGTCTTGTCTGTGAAACTGTCTGAGAGCCTCTCTTCAACAAAATCTTCCGAATCATAATTACGGTCTTCAATTTTGGTCAGTTGGTCCCTCAACACAACTGATAACATTTGTTCAAAGAGAAGACAGGCTGTAGGCGAGCCGATTTGCCCTGTTGACATGCACGCAGCTGGATATCTCATCGACTTGGAAGACTTGATGATGTGTCTATCTCTGCTGTCATCTGTGGACTTTAAGGACGCATATTTAATTGGATTTATGATAACTGGTTCCTGCTTTTTGGATTTGTCTAGTTCCTGGTCTGTCAACATAAAAGGACGACGTTGGCGGCTTATCTGGACCTGGTCAGGCTGCTTGCCTTAAGCTTCCGGCAGAGCTCAGCGTACTGCCTGTACGCCACTCTACACGCGCATTCTGTGCGCACGCGTTCGCTGGCACAGCTCTGCTTTCGTTCTTGCGTTAAATGCTTGCGTTTTCGCTCCAAATTCTTGTTGTAATTTGAGCAGCTGCGTGCGGAACGTCTACCTACGGGACAAACTGAGGTCGCTGATTGGTCATTTGCTGACACGCCTACTCAATTGATTGACAGGTCGAGTGGGAGACACAAAAAAATGCATGAGTTGGCTCGGCTGCAGCCGCTGCGGTGTTTCTAAACTTTATATGTTAATAAAAAGTTCTAAAAAATAAAAATAAAAACAGGGAGCCTTGGTCCTGCAGCCCACAGCCCACCAGGAAATATTTAGAACGGCGCGCAGCCAGGTAGGACATGAGTTATTATTCGCTCATGACAAATTCATTCATTTCAGTCATGGAGTTGCAGAGGAGGGAGCGATTACTTGACTTTTGGCAAAAAAACAAAATAAAAGTCCAGTTTAGCGATGAAGAAGGGGAATTTAATTCATTTGTGTAACATACAAAACAGTCCGGTGCCGGGCAATTTATTGTGAGACAACGCGCATCGCGTACGCGGTCGTAAAATTTGAGCTTTGCGCATTCGTGCCCTGCGGGGCTACGCTTGTGCCTCGGCGTACGTACGGCGTAGTGTGGCGTACTGCCTGTACGCTGAGCTCTGCCGGGGGCTTTACATGATGGCTTGGTTCATGTCTCGAGAACCCAGACTTTTGGCTGAATGGATTAGATCTTGGGGATTTTCTGAGGCACGTTCCATTTGTTTGGTCATTTTAATTTAGACATTTTGGAAGCGAGTGGACCGACAGATTGAAGGTAGATGTCATTAAAGTTCTGCCTGTTCCCAAAACAATCAAGTTTATCTGACATTCGGCTCGCCGACTGGCCTTGATAGGCCGTCTTATCTCAACACGCCTGAGAAGTTTTGTAAACTTGATGCTCCCACCCAGGGGCGCCGTATGGGGGGTAAAAGTTGGTACAATTCCAGGAGCCCTTGACTGAAAGGGGCCCGAGATTGGGCTTTTTTATTTTATTTTATTTTTTCATGGTGTGGTGGGCCCCTGATAATAATACATTAATGGTAGTAGCTTTGTTTTTACTTGTTTGAACAGTAAAACTTAAATATTATCTCTCCCAGACCAAAAAGCAAACATCAACATATTTAACAACACCCCCCTGTATCTGCATGAAATGGTATGTTCCTAGCTGCTTTAGCTCATTTGACGCTGCTGGTGCAGTTAGAAGCAAGAAGGCTCGGCGCTGGGCTCTGTGTGAGTCAAGCCCGAGATACACTGAAACGTCCTCCGTATACGTGCGTATACGCGCATATTTTGTGCGTATGTTTTTGCTGCTATACTTCAAGAAACTATCAGCTTTCAAACGCTCTCGTTCTCCTTGTTGTAATATGAGCAGCAGCACACGGAAGGGACTCAACTGAGCTCGCTGATTGGTCACTTGCTGACACGCCTACTGAATTGATTGACAGCGCTCAGTCAGCTGAAAGTGAAACCTTTAACATGAGCAGCTCGCTGGACTTCTGCGGTGTTCTGATGCGGTGTTTCTACTATATATGTTATAAAAAGTTCTCTCAGAAATAAAAATAATAACAGGGAGCGCTTTTCCTGCAGCACACAGCCCACCAGGGAATATTAAAACATCGCGCACCCAGGTAGGACCTGAATTCATTCATTTCAATCATCGAGTGAACGGAGGAAGAAGCGGTTACTTGACTTTAGGCAAAAAAACAAAAGAAAAGGCCCGATCAGCGATAAAGAAGGGGAATTTATTTCATTTGTGTAACATACAAAACAGTCCGGCGCCGGGAAGTTTATGGTCAGACACCGCGTATCGCGCACGCGGATCGCGTATGCGTAGTAAAAAAATACTTTTGCGCGTACATGCCCTGAGGGGCTACGCGGGGCTACGCTTTTGCCACAGCGTACGTACGCTGCGTATAGGCGTACCGTGAGGACGCTCGAGTGTATCTCGGCCTTCAGGCTGAACAAGAGGCAGATACTGTTAAATGATATATTTGAGGCATGAAAATGTTGGGTTTCCAGAAGTTTGTTCCTACCTTGTTCATAGATCTGCTGTTTTCACTAATTTGAGGTGATGATGACAATATATTTTAATCTAATTTGAATGTAAAGTTATACACGATGTAAGGTAGATTTTTGTAAATGTTATATAGTTACAATTTACAAATGTATATTTAAGTGTCTTTTATCTTTCAAGAATGTTTAGAGAATTTTTTGTTTTGAATTTGTGCAATAAAAATAGAGATTAATATATGGCTTTTAGTGCATTTTTATGTGTAGTTTTTAATCTTGCTTTAAATAGTGAATTGCATACTCTATGCAGACGGTTGCATGTACAATTCACTAACAGTAAATATTGTGCTAGTACCAGTATTGGACCAAAGGAAGCAAGCCTTTAATGTTATTTATGTAAAACTTTTGCTGGATCAGTTAGCAGAGGTGGAGAAAGTACTCAAACACTGTACTTAAGTAAAAGTACAAATAAACAGACAAAAATGTACTCTAGTAAAAGTAGAACCATATTAATATTTTTACTTAAGTAAAAGTAAATAAGTACTTGCTTTTAAAAATACTTAAAGTATTAAAGTAAAAGTACTTGCTGAATGTATTACCTAATGCAGTGGTCTACAATACCATTAAGTGTACATACTCTATGTATATTTTCTGTAATACATTAATAGTGTTGAGTCATTTTAATGAACAATGCTGCAGATAATACATGTTTTTATTGTGCTTACCCTGTGACACAGTTCACACTTAGACTTGTGATTCTGTGCATCAGAATTTCAGGGATGAGTTAAATACCATTAAGCAAACTAAGAAAGAGGAATGATTATATCTTTGAAAGTTTTTATTTAACATAAAACAAAACCAATGTGTCATTTTAACAGCACTAAACACATTTAAGTAAAAGTTGTCTGCCTGAAAAAAAGGAGCATTAGACCTAACAAAGGAACAGGTTCTGATCAGTTCTGCAGTTTGTCATCAACTCTAGTTAAAATATGTCAACCTTGTAATGGGTCAATAAGAATATTTTAACTTCCTGACACCATTTTCAAAACTTGGACCTGAGTGTCGAGACATTTGGAGAAATCTCTTGTCTCCTAACATCATGAACTGACACATTTTAATATTGCAGCAAGAATTTCTTGTTCAAGTTCAGAAGAAGTTGGTTTTCAAAGTTTTTTGAGTCCAGTCTGGATCTTTTGGGAGAGAGAATCTGTCCTGCTGTACTGAACAGTCTTTCAATAACATTTCAATAAGCTTTCAATAAGGCCTTGGGTGTTGTGTATCTTCTGGCTGAATCTCTGTAGTGGAATCCATTTTGGGTGTGTTAGTGGTGCTGTGGGTGCTCCCAGCTCAATGACATATATACTAAAATATACGTCACTGGTCCAGCTCTTCTTGAAGGTGGGTCTAACGTTACCTGCCCACTTTGCAGTGATTCAATGGACCTGGGGCCTCATGTATCAACCGTGCGTGCGCACAAAAACATTGCGCACGTCACTTTCCACGCAAAACCCCGTATGTATCAAAACTGAAATGAACGTGAATATCTGCGCATCCACGTACATTTCCACGCCAGCTCCCCTGCTTGCGTACGCACGTTTCTGTGGTTCTTGTTCCTTTGGCGACACTTACAGGTGCTTCTGAGAAACTGAAGCCCCACAGTCTGTGGTTGACTTTAAGAGCGGCTTGAAGACCTTTCTTTTTAACCGAGCATACTCTTCCTCCTCATGATTCTACTTTTGATCTTAGTTGATACTGTTGTTGATTTTAACTGTTTTATTATTTGTTTTATCGACATTTAATTCTGTTGCACTTTGTAGCACTTTGAGATTTCCATTAATGAAAGGTGCGTTATAAATTGAATTCATTATTATTATTATTATTATTATTATTATTATTACTATTAACTGTTCATGATGTGAAAATGATTAATATTCCCACCAAACACACGATTAACAAGTACATCCACATGGACGCGCAAAGTTGTGCAAAAAATAAATGTAACAGGAACGGATACATTCAGCCTTACTGGAGGATATAGATAGTGTAACACGCAGAGCATTTATTTATAAACAGATATAATTTTCTGATCTAGGATATGGCTTATCAGCCGTTTTCAGAAATAATCATTTTTCAGTTTGGCACTGCATGCGCACTGGCGCAACACAGGGGCCGCGCATCACGCGTGCACGTGCAGAAACTGGGGTTCCACAGGAGCTTAGAGGGAGCTGGCAGGTCGATCAGGGCTGTGCCAGTCCAGTCCACACAAAGCCGATTCATGTCCAATGGAATGGTCTCATCCATATGATCCCAAAGGCTGAGTTATGGTCGCGCTTTGAGCGCGCGTGCACCCTCGCCGGTGTTACACGGCAGTGGAGGTGTGTCATTATCTGTGTTTATTGTAGATGTCTCCAAAATGACACGTGAAAGTACACCATTTATAACTTGTATGGGAGTAAAAGCTTCACAGACAAACAGATTGCGCACAAGGCTGCAGCGCGCGCTTTGGAGACTCCAACATCACGTCATGTCATGAAAAGTCTCCACTGAGACGCAGAGACTCGTTTCTTCATATCATCTATTAAATAAACGAAGATCTATGTTCTAGCAAACATCCAAGTAAGTTCCTCTGTGTTTACAGTAATTATGGTAATTAACTCGTGCGCAAAGTTAATATTTTCACTCAGAATGAATGAATGAGCCGGTGGCGCACCTGACAGCAGCGTGCACACAATCACTCGTTCTTTGCGTGATGAACACAGTTTATTACTATTCTTACTTGGGATGTTTGTCCTCACTCATATTATATTACATCCATTGTTTTCCTGAATCTAGAAATGATTTCTGATCGCGCAGGGATCAAACAAACATGTCCTTCACACATGCAGGAAGTAATTTGCATCTGTTTAACATATGTAAATGTAGGCGTGTCAGGGGAGGTGTCTGACGTGCGCTCAGTTCCACGTTCATTGTGATGTACAAAAGGAATGTGCGTGGATACCGGTGTACGCACAGCTTGATAAATCTGGATTTTTTTGTGCGTAGACACTTTTCTGGATTTGACCGTACGTCACTTTTCAGTAAGAAATCCACGCAAGTCTTTGATACATGAGGCCCCAGGGGCCTCATGTACAAAGACTTGCGTGGATTTCCTACTGAAAAGTGACGTACGGTCAAATCCAGAAAAGTGTGTACGCACAAAAAAATCCAGATGTATCAAACTGTGCGTACACCGGAATCCACGCACATTCCTTTTGTACATCACAATTAACGTGGAACTGAGCGCACGTGAGACACCTCCCCTGACACGCCTTCATTTACATATGTTAAACAGATGCAAATTACTTCCTGCATGTGTGAAGGACATGTTTGTTTGATCCCTGCGCGATCAGAAATGATTTCTAGATTCAGGAAAATAATGAATTTAATATAATATGAGTGAGGAAAATAATCCTAAGTAAGAATAGTAATAAAATGTGTTCATCACGCAAAGAACGAGTGATTGTGTGTCGGTATTAGTGTGTGCGCGCACCCTGCTTTGGTGCGCAACGGCTCATCCATTCATTCTGAGTGAAAATATTAACTTTGCGCACGAGTTTATTACCATAATTACTGTAAACACAGAGGAACTTAGATGTTTGGTAGATCTTTGTTTATTTAATAGATGATATGAAGAAACGGGTCTGTGCGTCTCAGTGGAGAGTTTTCATGACATGACGTGATGTTGGAGTCTCCAAACGCTGCGCGCGCCACAGCCTTGTGCGCAATCTGTTTGTCTGTGAAGCTTTTACTCTCCTACAAGTTATATATGGTGTACTTTCACGTGTCATTTTGGAGAAATCTACAATAAACGCAGATTATGAATCACCTCCAGCTGCCGCACCGGCGAGGGTGCGCGCGCGCTCCAAAGCGCGACCACTCAGCCTTTGGAATCATATAGATGAGACATTCCATTGGACATGAATCGGCTTTGTGTGGACTGGACAGCCCTGATCGGCCTGCAGCTCCCTCAGGAAAGCTCCTGTGGAACAGTTTGATCGCTGCTTCTGCATGTGCACGCGTGATGCACGGCTCCTGTGTTGCTCCAGAGCGCAGCAGTGCCAAACTGAAAAATGATTGTTTCTGAAAACGGCTGATAAGCCATATCCTAGATCAGAAAATTATATCTGTTTATAAATAAATGCTCTGCGTGTTACACTATTTATTATATCCTCCAGTAAGGCTGAATGAATCCGTTCCTGTTAAATTTATTTTTGGCACAACTTTGCGCGTCCTTTATTTACTGCGTCATGTGGATGTAATACTTGTTAATCGTGTGTTTGGTGGGAATATTAATCATTTTCACATCATGAACAGTTAATAATAATAATAATAATAATAATAATAATAATAATAATAATAATAATGAATTCAATTTATAACGCACTTTTCATTAATGGAAATCTCAAAGTGCTACAAGGTGCAACAGAATTAAATGTCAATAAAACAAATAATAAAACAATTAAAATCAACAACAGTATCAGCTATGATCAAAAGTAGAATCATGAGGAGGTAGTGTAAGCTCGGTTGAAAAGAAAGGTCTTCAAGCCGCTCTTAAAGTCAACCACAGACTGTGGGGCTTCAGTTTCTCTGAATCACCTGTAAGTGTCGCCAAAGGAACAAGAACCACAGAAACGTGCGTACGCCTGCTCTGGAGCTGGCGTGGAAATGTACCTGGATGCGCACATATTCACGTTCAGTTCAGTTTTGATACATACGGGGTTTTGCGTGGATAGTGACGTAAGCAAGGTTTTTGTGCGCACGCACGGTTGATACATGAGGCCCCAGCTCTCTCAACATCAGTTACTTTCAAACTAACGACAAATCAAAAAGCTGCAACGTGAATGTAACTTGTAACTCAACACATTTTAGAAATGTAGTGTAGTAGAAAGTACAGATACTTTATGTAAAATGTAGTGCAGTAAAAGTAAAAGTACCCACATTTAATTCTACTTAAGTAAAGTACAAATACTGTACATGAAAAATATACTTAAGTACAGTAACAAAGTATTTGTACTTAGTTACATCTCACCACTGTCAGTTAAATTCTAGAGATGTGGCAAAAGCAGCTGTGCAGGGGGATTGGATTTTTTTGTCATGGGGCCCAATATTCCTGGCGGCCCCCCTGCTCCCACCCCCCTCCCAAACTTGCTGCTGGGGAATTACACAGACTTTTCAGAGGAGCACAGCTGAATAAACATTCTGTCATCATTTCAGGCCTCTCGCCTCTGGCCGACCTTGGCAGCTTCCCCCCCTCTATGACTGTGCACAGATCTATTAGCTGGCTGCTCAACCGCCTTTGAGTCCCCCCTGCCCTCTGCGTAATGTCGCCGTCATTATGTGCTTGTGTGCAAGACTTTTTTCATTACCACATTTTTGACCTTCAAACAGAGGTAAAAAAGTGTTAGGAATTTTTTTTGTCTCCAAACCCTATGTTTCATTTTTCACCACTTTTATTGTCTGTCCAACAGATCTCACTTGTAAATGAGTCTTCGAGGCTCAATGTGACTTATCTGTTTAAATAAAGGTTGAATGAATGAAAAAAAATTGACCGGATTCACAACGGATAGTTTAAAGGCAAAGGTGGATTGCTGCTCTCTTTAAACCAGTTGTTCCCAACCCTAGTCCTTGTGGAACACCATCCTGCACGCTTTAGTTGTTTCCTTGCTTTAACACACCTGATTTTAATCAATGGGTGACTAACAGGCTTCCGTAGGACTTGATGACGTAATTAAATCACTGAATCAGGTGTGTTGGAGCAGGGAACCGAAACATGCAGGATAGTGTTCCTCAAGGACCAGTGTTGGGAACCACAGCTTTAACTACACTCTCAAACATTTAATAGCGGTTTATTAAAATTTAAATGTTCTAACTTTTTTCCTACAGAATTTTATGGTTAGTGGTGCTTAGTGCAATCAGAGGCAGCAGCTGCTAACAGCTAGTGGCAGCCACATCAGGAGCTAGCTGCAGTGGTAGCTAGCATTAGCAGTAGCTAGTGGCAATGGCAGTTAGCAGCAGTCATGGCGTGATGTCTTGGTGTAGACTGGGACACTTCTGACAACAATGTTGTAATATTTCTGTTGGAATACTCGTTGCTTTTGTTTTAGCCTTGCTCAGACTAGCTGTTAGCTCATTGCTCTGGTCTGTAATAAACTTTTTTTTTTCTCTAAGCCAGGCCATATTTAAAATATAAATGCTTTAATGTTTTATCGTCTGTGTTTGTGTGACTGTCTGTGCATTCGAGCAACCTGTTTAAAACGGCTTTCAAGGCAGTAAAGCTCACATGTCATGCTCAGACAGGTGTGTTTTTATAGGAACTAACATTAGCTCTTGCAGCACAGCTCGTAAATACTTCCACAGTGATACAATGAATTCTTTTGTTCACAGCAAACAAATAAAGTAAATGGCATACCATGCCATGGAGATCAAGAGAGTGTAATGTTTTATGCCAGGAAAGTAAGTGGACAATTAAAGAATGTTTTCCCCACTCACGAAATGGTTTCACACTGAACAGCATGCAATTTAAACAACATGGAGTCTGATCCCAGTCCAGCCTCTAACGGTCACCCAATGGTTTATTCTGAGAGCTTCACATTTCAACATTGGACCAGTTCTGATCGGGATTTGAACTTACCTTTCAGAGCATTATTTCTTTTTTCATCTGACAATTATTGTGTTTTTAATCTTGATTTTATTGTTTAATCTGAGCAAATGCTAATCTCATTTAAACAACAAATATGCATAAATGGCTTTAAAAACTAGAGCTTTAACACATCACACACCCTCTGCACTGTTCTTACCATAAAAGTTGCAATACACTGTATTTTAATGGAGCAAAATAAGAAATTAGACATTACATCTGAAATACTTTAAATCTGAATAAAATATATTATTGAAGGGGTGATAAAAGCAGACTAGACCATTTTTTTTATTTGTTGTGTAAATTATAATTTTTCTTTCAGAAGTTTAGGAAAAATTAAAGCGGTCATAATTAGAAAATTACTGGACTGCATGGTAAGTATTTTTACACTAGTACAGTATGTGCACTAACTGTGTGCATGTTTTGGTGGAAAGCTGCACGCTGAGCACCAGTATGATCTTTCTGCAAGTTTGCTGAGGCTAATTCTGGGCACCTTTCTTCTCACTTATCATCTGCTCTCTGCTTTTCAAGACGCCTGTCAGACATGCATTTATCGACAGCTGCTGGTTTTCAACCCTCTTCAAAAGGGAAATGGGAAACAACCATCAACCGTTGCTGACAGGATGAATTTGGAGCCGATGAAACATTTTAAGTCACATTTGCTTCGAGGATTTATGGAGAAGAAAGTGTTATTGGTGATTTTCCAATCTGTCAGAAATTTTGATTCATTAAGGGCCAACTCAAAAAAGAGAAAATCCACAAAACATTTGTCTGACCTCTGACTCCGGCGGCTGCGAGGCGAACATGGTGTCTGACACAGTATAAGTCTTCATGGCTGCTGCTGCTGGCAGGTATGACGTATTGGTTCCTGGAGACACGTCTGTAAAAAAACAGAGACCTTTGGATTTAAAATATCTAATAAGAAACAAGTAAAACAAAAAAAGTGTTTTAGTTGTATTTTTTTATTTTATGTTACATGTTGACATTTGTATTGCTCATCATTTTCATATGGGGTGCTCCCACAGAAAATTTTGTATAAAGTAGACGTGACTTCCTGCATTTAGGTGCATTTCAATGGGTTGTTAAATGTGCTTGTAACACACACACACACACAAATATATATATATATATATATATA
>JBBPBX010010349.1:21316-33957 GCA_038048925.1 Garcialebias charrua
TCAATTGAGGTTATTAATCACTTTTACAAGGATGTTCAGGACAATATACAAATACAGCAACACAGTCTCAAGAAGTAACAGTAATATTAAAATATTTACAGCAAAACTTCTGTTAATAAAACATAAAATACAATACAAGTTTTAAAAAAAATCACAATTTAAGACAAACATACAAGTAAAAATATCAGGAATTGGTAAACCTACAACTGCTTCTCAATTTTCATCAACAGCTGCAAGAAGTTCTTGTTTCTTTGAACCATTCCGTGTTATGTAATGATATATTTGCACTTTATTTCTCAAAAGTTTCTAAATACGTATTTTGCAAAAATCAATTACCGGTAAGAAGGAAATATATTGTCTGCTGAATTGTACGTCAAAGCTTTAAACAAAATATTTATTGATCTGTTAGGAGTGACTCCCAGCTACCACCACACCATGTTCAAGTTCAGTATCTGCAAAGCTGACTAAATTATAACCAATTTTGTGTTTGCTGATGTGTATTAGGTGTAGCAAGCATCTTGAATTAGGTTGACTCCAAAAGCTAATCAATTATAGATGCACATTTATTGATTACTTTCTGAGAGTTTTATTCATCTTTGTTTGGTGGTTAATGAGATATTTTGCTAACAGACAGATAGGGTGGACTCCAACAGATATAACCAGCATTTTCAATAAAGATCCTGCTTAATGTTAGTGCTTGGAATATGTGTTGCGGGTGATTCTCAGCTATACTAACACACCAAATTGTATCTCAGCATCTATAAAACTGACCAAATTATATCCATCTGTGTGTTTGCTAAAGTTGATAGTTGCAGTGGCCATCTTGAATGGGGTTGACTTCAAAAGTTAATCAGCTGTAGATGTACATCTAATAAGTATTTTTTAAGAGTTTTATTAAAATCCATCCACTGGTTCATAAGATAGTTTGCCAACAGACAACCACACACACAGAGACCAACAAATACCTTCCATGGTGGTGGCCAATAACCATACAAGTAACAAAGATGGACAGCATGAGTGTGAAAAACACTTTTCTGTCCCATGAAAAGTGAAAACAGGAACTGGTCTTTCATGCTATTCGGACAAGCTGATTTTCAAAACACTTGCCACAGCAAACACGAACGCACCATAATACACTTTGACGAGCTATAAACTCTCATGTAACTCTTAATATAGTCTTGCTCACATTCTCCAGCAGTTGTAAAAAGCTCTTCTCTTGCTGGAGGTGGTGATGAACGAGACCGCCTACCTTGGCTCGCAGCAGAGCAGACCATGGGTTTGGTTCCTCCTGGATTCAGACTTCCATCAGAAGGCCTGCCGACATACTGACCAGCTCCAGCTGATTCTGCCGCTGAGCTGCAAAAATCACAGAAGAACGATTTTAGCTTCCTCCCCCCTGCCTGGAGAGCTCATATCTTCTGACAGAGCTCATAATGAGGAGTGGTGGCACAGAGGTTAGAGAAGATGGGCCTGTGATTGCAAAGTCGCAGGTTCAACTCCCCAGACTGACAACATCTGGGTAGAAAAGGTGAAACACCCACACCTGCCTCCACCCTCATTTACCCCACTCTGGGCCCTTAACCCCCATCATCTGCTCCCAAACAGGTCTCTCTTGAAATTAAGTTCTCGTGACTCAATGAGACTACCTGTATAAATAAAAGGTAAAGAAAATATTCATTTTTGGATAACTTAATTATCCCGTCATCAACTCATTGAATAATTGAGCCACACAAGGAAACTAGAAGATATCTTTAGCCCAGGTTTAATTTTGCAAGACGAGCAGCGTTGAAATACAAGCATTCAGATGTTACATGGCGCTTTGGCTCCAGGATCTGCTCACAGGTATTATAAGGTCCTTTTCACACCTGATAGTCCGGTAGACTCGGTTAGATTGGGGACCAAAATTCGGAGCATTTGTTACATTTTCAGCTGGTGTATAGTTCACATTCACACTGCACTGAGTCAGTCAAGCCAACCTGTCCTCCCCCTCCCCTCGCCTGTGGTGGCGCTGCAACAACAACTACTGAAGGAAACAACAGGAAAACCTCTGAAGAAGACACTGAGCGCAACATTACTTCTGGAAATAAACACAAACGGAGTGGCGTCAAATTTTTGCGGTTTCAGGATTTCTGTTTTGTCGTTTTTCAACAATGGACTCTGCATGAGTGGAAGATGAAGCAGAAGACCATGGATACTTCCGGTAAGATGGTGCCCGTGTACATGGCTTGCAATCCACCTCTGCTGACGGTGTTTGGATTTTTTGTGTTTTGTTTGTTTTTCATCTGGGACATAAACGCGCTACTGGTGTATGATCGACAGCAGCTCCTGGATCTTCGTTTTTCTGCCGCTAAAGTCGCTTATTTGGGCCAGTATGAGCGTACCTCTGGAAGACCCCCTCTTCCCCCGCTACTAGGGGACGACCTGCCTGTTTATCTACGCTGCGCCCATCACCTGCCTGCCCAGAGAAATCGCTCCAGACGACGGGGAAAACGAGCTGGTCGGCTGGTGAAGCTCAAAACCCTGCGTGCTGCATCTTCCTCTCCAGCTGATGGTCATGATTTCCATCGCCAGCTTCCCGCGTGCCCGGACCAGGTAAACAACCGGAGCTGGCAGCCGGCACGGCTCATTGCTGAAAGTCTGCGGCCGCTGGCGCACGCTCACTCCACTGCTGCTGGGTCTACCTCGGATAATATCAGGATGTGTGTGGTCAATGCAAGATCTGTTACCAACAAACTTTCATCCTCGGGGATTACTTTCAAGAGCACGATTTGGACTTTTTCTGCATCACAGAGACTTGGATGTCGCCGGGTGAGTCTAACGCCTTGACAGAATTATTACCCCCTAACTGTTTGTATTTTAACGATCCAGTGACTATCAGGTCGTGGTGGTGGTGGATTATTAACAATATTCAAATAAAATTTTGACTGTAAACAACTGCCCATCCCTGTTTCCTGCTCCAGTTTTGAGCTGACTGTCTTTGAACTCAGCCATTCGCCTGTGACTTTATGCGCACTCGTCTACCGTCCACCTCGTTCTAAGGATTTCATCAATGAATTTTCTGATTTCTTGGCTGAAATCACACCAAAATATGATCGTGTGGTCATTTTTAGTGATTTTAATTTGCACGTGTGCCGTCATGAGAAGCCCATGGTTAAGGATTTTTTTTAGATTTATTGGACTCATTGGGCCTCATGCAAGAACCGTTCGTACGCACAGATTTGTTCTTAAACTGTGCGTACGAGTGATTTAGGAGCATTTGTGGCATTCAACAATGTTTTCGTATTCTAAGATTTTTTTCAGATACGAACAAAATTTACGTGTGGTCCAGACCTGTCGTATATTTTACGAGCAGTCAGTCTGCTGTTATCCAGACGGATTTTCTCCACTAATAACTTTATACTTCGTTATTTAGAAAATATTTTGGGTTTAAAAAAATCACGCACCATAATTATTCTTGACAATAGGTTATTCTGTTTGAAATAGAATTATAATTTTAAGTTTAATTTGTCTGGTGTGTCGCAGGCTTCGGTGAGTCGTGCGCTCCCCTTGGTCATCAAAGCCCTCCTCAAATTAACACCCTGTCAGCCCGTGTGCTGACAGTGGTTCTGACAGCGGTTCTGACGGGACTGTGTTTTGTGCGCTCCTGCCATGAAGAAGGAGGAAGACTGCAGCTCCAGTGTATGAGGAAATGATTCCTTCGGCAGTTATTAATCTTTCCCACAAAACACTGGAGCTACAGACTTCCTCCCCCTTCACGGCAGGTGCGCCGGGGCGAGATGGCTGGCTTGTTGGTAACTTTTTAATTTGTAATTGAGGATTTGGAATTATTCTCTGATCATTTACCTATAACTCACTATTTTCCACAGGTGATCGAGGCTATGCATTAGCCCCATGGCTTATGACACCTCTAAACAGCCCTCAGACAAGACAGGAGCGCTTGTGTAATAAGCTGCATACACGCACTCGTGCTGTAGTTGAGCGCACAGTTGGAGTTTTGACATGACATTTATTTTTCCATCCATCTCGGTAACGCAGACTTTCCTTGACCTCCAGCACCGTGCTGCGGCGAGACGTTTTCTGAAGCCATTTTCAGATCAAACCATTTTTTCTTGATTTCTGATACTGTACGACCCACGGGAGACACAACATTAACAGCAGTGGTTATTTCATGCCATTCTTTGGCTTTTCGCTGTCATTTTATGAACGAACACTTCCTGCTCTCTGAGGCAGGAAACGTAGCCTTATATGGTGTTTAAGGGATGGGAATTATGTAAATGACCTCTCCGCGTGCACGAGCAGGTGGATAGAACAGGTGCAATTCATCATACGTACGCAGCTGATTTACACATTTTTCCTGAGGATAGAAAAGTTTGTTGAATCTGACGTGGCATGTTCGTACGGACGCTTCGTAGTACGTACGAACAAAAGTAAGAGAAATTTAGGATAAAAATACGAACATGTTCTTGCATGAGGTCCATTTAATCTAAATCAGCATGTAAACAGTCCCACCCAAGAGCGCAGACATACATTGGAACTTGTTTTAACTCGTGATGTGACTGTTTCTAATCTTGATATCAGTGACAATGTGTTTTCAGACCACATGCCAGTCCGGTTTGAGTTCACCCTCCCCCATCTAACTCCTAAGCGTGCATTCCTGCACGTATAGCAGCCGGGCCATTAACCGTTTAACTGCAACATGTTTCACTGATGTTTACAACTCTGAAATGATCATTCAGCCTCCGCTTTTTCTCTCCACCACTGAGGAACTGACATCCCAGTTCAACTCTGTCTGCTTAAAGGCTCTGGATCATGTTGCTCCTGTTAAAACTAGAAAACAAAAACTCAGAGCAGAACCTTGGCTGAATGACGTCACCAAGGCTGTTAGGCAACAATGCAGGAGGGTAGAGCGCAAATGGAGAAAAGACAGGCTGCTGGTCTCTTTTCAAATACTAAAAGAGAGTTGGCGCCGTTATCAGAAAGCAGTAAAAACTGCTAAATCCCAATACTTTTCAGATATCATTGTCTCAAACTCTCACAATCCATGAGTTCTGTTCTCCACCCTAAACTCTGTTCTCCACCTCACTGAACCATCACCTCTGGAAGCCTCGACTGAGCTGTGCGAGAACTTCCTACATTTCTTTTTAGAAAAAATTGTGACCACCCTGGCTCTCATTTCTCCTCCAACTCATGATCCATCCATCTCACCTCAATCTGTTGCTGTATTTGACCATTTTGAACCAATCTCTCTGTCTCTCTCTAGAGCAGGTCATGTGCCTGAAACCATCTGGTTCCCCCTTTGATGTAGTCCCCCCTCGGCTACTAAAGAAGGATTTTCCTACTCTAGGTCCCTCCATTCTTGCTATTGTGAACAGCAGTTTATCCACTGGTGTGGTGCCAAAAATATTAAAACATGTTGCTGTTCAACCTCTCCTGAAAAACAAACAAACCTTGACTCTTCAGTAGTATCTAACTTCCGGCCTGTCTCCAGACTCCCATTTGTTTCTAAACTTCTAGAGAAAATAGTCGAGTCCCAGTCGAAGTGCTTCCTGGAAGATCACGCTGACCTTGAGCTATTCCAATCTGGCTTCAAATCTCTCCACAGCACTGAAACTGCCCTGAAGGTTTTTAGTGTCATCTTCTTATCCACAGACACTGGTGACTCTGTGCTGCTTGTCCTATTGGACCTTACATCCGCTTTCGACACCATTGACCATGAGATCCTCTTTGCTAGGTTGGAGCAGTGGATGGGCATCAGGGTCAGCCCTCAATTGGTTCAGATCCTACCTCTCTGACAGCTCCTTTTGTGTTTCCAGCAACGATTTTAGTTCTGCAGTGGTGGCACTTAAATGGGGGGTTCCGTAGGGGTCCATCCTTGGTCCTTTCCTATTCTCCTTATACCTACTGCCACTTGGTGCTATTTTCCAGAAACATAACATACCTTTCCACTTCTATGCTGATGACTGTCAAATTTTCTTCCCCCTAAGACACAATGGTACATGCTCTATTCAACCTCTGCTCGACTGCCTGGGTGACAACAGGGACTGGATTCATTCAACCTTTATTTAGTCAGATAAATCTTATTGAGCCTCATGGGCTCATTTACGAAAGCGACCTGCAAATGGCTTTAAATTTCTTAAGTTTCAATGAAAAGTAGTCTGAAGCCGTGTTGTTCCCTCCCAATAACACAATCTCGAACCACTGCATCAACCTTTCTGCTCTAGCCCTGTCTGAAAAAAAAGTCACAAATCTGGGAGTGATAATGGACCCTTCCATGAAACACAACAGCCATGTAAATACGATCATTAAATCCTGTTTTTTCCAGCTGAGGCGACTGTCTAAGCTGAAGCCCACATTATCAAAAAATAACCTGGAGACAGTCATTCACGTATTTATCACATCTAGGCTTGATTACTGCAATTCACTCTTGTTTGGTATCAGTCAGACCACCATTGCACAATTACAACTGGTTCAGAACACAGCAGCCCGATTTTTAACCAGTACACGCAAAAGAGAGCACTTTACACCAGTCTTGACCTCCCTGCACTGGCTACCGGTTCATCTTCAAATCCAGTTCAACCTTCTCCTGTATGTCTACAAATCGCTGAACAGTCTCGCCCCTGCCTATCTTTCTGATTTGATACACCCCTATGTCCCACCACATGCTATGAGGTCAGCGGACCAGTTACTTTTAACAGTTCCAGGAACTCGTCTTAAACGCAGAGGTGACAGGGCTTTCTCTGTAGCAGGCCCAAGACTCTGGAACGAGTTACCTCTGCTCGTCAGACAGGCCCCCCTCCCTCTCGGTTTTCAAATCCCATTTAAAGACCCATTACTATTCTTTTGCTTTCAACACCAGCTGATCTGTGTTTGGTCATTTTATTTATTATCTGCAAAGTTTGTATGTTTATTTTTTGTACTTCATTGTGTGTGATACCTGTTGTGTGTTTGTTTGTACGGCACTTTGGTTGGCCTTGTTGCTGTTTTAAGTGCTCTGTAAATAATATGGTATGGGTAATATTGTTTTCACACAAGACGGCTGAGACGGCTCCATATGAGGTAAGAGAAATGCGTGTTTGTTTTGATTGTATGTTCCCAGAATGCCCTGCACTGTAGTCCACTTCCTGCTTTCGGAGCGGTCTCCGGTCCGCTTGCATTCACATTAACTTTGAACTGTGCCAGAGTTCTCTTCAATCAAACCGAGACCTAGATTTTTAGGCAGACCAGAGATCGCTTTTTTTAATCCGCATCAGAGTTCAATTGCGCATTTACCCCTCCCCAAATAAACCGAACTTTCTAGGCAAACGGACTGGAGTTTGATTAAAGCAGACCAAACAGGGCTAGCTGGTGTGAATGCACCCTAAAGCCTCCAATAGACCTCAGTGTCCTACCTGGACGCCACTCTACGCGCGCATTTAGTGCGCATGCGTTCGCTGTTATAGCTCTTCTTTCGTTCTCGCGGTAATTCTCGCGTTTTCGCTCCAAATCCTTGTTGTAATTTGATCAGCTGCGCGCGAAGCAGGACAAACTGAGGTCGCTGATTGGTCACTTGCTGACACGCCTACTGAAATGATTGACAGCGAGTGGGACAAGCCGCTGTCTCTCTGCTCCAGACGAGCAGCGGTTCGCTCGGCTGCTCCCGCTGCGGTCTTTCTATCTTTATATGTTAATAAAAACTAATAAAAAGTGGGAAAAAAAACAGGGAGCGCTTTTCCTGCAGCCCACAGCCCACAAGGAAATATTTAAAACCTCGCGCTGCCAGGTAGGACCTGAATTCATTCATTTCAGTCATCGAGTGAACGGAGGAAGAAGCGATTACTTGACTTTTGGCAAAAAAACAAAAGAAAAGGCCCGATCAGCGATAAAGAAGAGGAATTTAATTCATTTGTGTAACATACAAAACAGTCCGGCGCCGGGGAAATTTATGGTCAGACACCGCTCAAGCGTACGCGGTCGTAAAAAAAGAGCTTTGCGCGTTCGTGCCCTGAGGGGCTGCGCGGGGGTACACTTTTTGCCACTGCGCACGTACGTCGTACAGAGGCGTATAGGCAGTACACGCAGGTATACTGGGGGCTTGAAGAAGTGTCTTTATATATCAGACAGAGGTGAGGTCAAGACAACTCTGCTTTCCAGCTTAGGCTTTGAAGTTTATCAGGTGAATGGCTCTGTTTTTCTGCAGGCGTTGCAAAGACAAAAAAACTCTAACACACACACACATGGATATACATTAGTAAGTGGAAAACATCCATGACCTTTACATCCCCCATCATTTATAGAAATAGCTGTTCGTGGAGCAAAGAAAAGAAAAAGCTAAGATCCCAATACTTAAGACAGATTTACTCTGGTCTGACTGACAGTCATATGCTGATTGATTCAAAGTAGCATAAAGTAGGCTATTACAATGGCAAAAATAAATATTTTAACCATGTTGCTTGTAAAATGTGAAATTAATAATGTAAAACTGTTTACTTTTTTAACACAAGTTGCGTTTCATAAGTAAAATGGTGTAAAATTGCATTTTACAATTGCAAAATATGGGAGAATAACTTACCTTTCATTTGTGTACAAGGTTTGATTCTGCAGATGTAGTTTTCCTTTCACATGCTGGTCCCAGTCCTGAAACACGGAAACAGACTCAATGTCTAAACATCAGCTGGACGCACCGGATGCTCACTGCTTGGCCTACGTTGTCAACGCTTGAGCAGCCCTTTTGTTTTATTCTCATTAGATAGTGGGTGCTTCTGCTATAAGAATATTCAGATTCTGCATACAGTCTAAATGATCTCGAATAGAAATGTTCAGTTTTACTTAATAAACCTGGAAGAAAAAAACGTCAGATATTTTTAAATTTAGGAGTTGTCACGTGTATTCTTATTGAATTTAAAAGTAAAAATACTTTCTTCTATTGTGTATGCTGAGACAAATATATAGTTTTCCTGTTTATTGTTTCCTCCATGTATTTTGCTATCAAGTTACTTCTGAATACTTTGTGCTATTATTTTTTTGTATTATTTCACAATTTTTCAAAACAAAACTCCCTATTTAAATGAATTAAGGTAAGGTTTTTCCATTTCCTTCAAACAAATTGTTCTTTCTAAAATCTACTTCATCATTCCTGCTCTATTTCTGTTTTCTTTTGTATATTTTAGTTTTTAGTTACTGTTCAGCTGTTTATAGCTTATAGCTAGTGTTGAACTGAATTGAGCTTTAAGTTGTTGTTTTCCTACTTTTAGTTTTCAGCCACTGTTATGATCATTTTAGATTTCAACAATGGTTTTGCTGATTATAGCTTTTAGCTTCTGTTTTGCTCACTTTAGTTCTGTTTTGCTTGTTTTATTTGCATCAATACAGTTATTAATTATTAAACGTTATTTAACCAGGCAAATCCCATTGAGATCATTTATTTCTTTGGTAAGGGAGGCCTGGCCCTGAAGGCAGCTTAACATGCATATTTTTTTTACTGTGGGAGGAAACCGGAGTACCCGGGGGAAACCCACACAAACATGAGGAGAACCTGGCAAACTCCACACAGAAAGACCCCAGGGTCCAAACTGGGATTGAACCCAGGACCTTCTTGCTGTGAGGCAACAGTTCTAACCATTAGGCCATCATGCTGCAGTTTCAGCTTTTCCAACAAATTTTAGCAGTCATACAAAACTCAGCATGTCATTATTGCAAAAAAAGGCAAATGTCTCTAGTTCTGATTTGAGGTTTAAAACATTACACTTACAGGTGCATTATTGGTTCATATATTAAAGTTATTTTTATGTAATAATCAAGTACCCAAATGTATTTTCAGATAATGAGACTTCCACAATGTAAATCCTCTGTTACGACGCTGTTAGCAATGATCCATGGTTGGACAGTTACATCAGTGATAATCCATATCTGTATGTCCAATTTGTAACATTCAGATGTATGCAGATGACAAAAGCATTTATTTAGAGAAATAATTTAAGTACCGTAGATTTTTTAAAATCTTTTGATTTACCGGTAGTGATTCTGTGTTTTGTTTTAAGGATGACTTTATAACACCTGCCCAGAAACTACAGTATATAGCCTTTTGGCTAATTCTGTTACAGTTACAGTTGTTATTAACATTCAATAGATAAACAGTATGTATGTACAGTCTTTTTTGTTTCTAGTTGGTTCACTTACCTTCAGGTTATAGACCTTTTTGTCACAGATGCTACACTGGTGTGGCAGCTGATCAGGTGTAATGCCATAATAATCGTTGACCTGATAGGGCTGAAGTGTCCTGGTACCTGAAGATAATGTCTCGTCATTTCCATGAAGGGACTGATAGCTCTCAAATGCCTGCGTGCCACTCGAACCAAAAGGATTCCCAAGATTGCAGTTTGACTTGGGCTCTGAAGTTGGCTCCTCTGGGTTATACACTTCTGTTCTGGACCACATGGGTTGAACAGCTTTAGTCCACGCTGTGGGAGGATTGGTTGCCATATCCACATTTCCAGTTTGTGTTAGATTAGTGTGGCCTTGCCATTGTTCCTTATGTCCAGTGGTGGTACGAACATTCATTTGTTCATTAGAAGTAAATCCAGATGGCTGTCCCGACACATCTGGCCCATAGACATCTCTCTGAAAACCAGTGTTGCTCATGTTTGTAGTGTACTGTCCATCAACAGATGTCCCTCCAGCTAAGTTGTATTGAAGTCTTCTGTCAGTGTCAGAAGGATAAGTTGACCCAGACTTTCCACCCTGTTGGACCTTTGTTCCCACTCCACTGGGAGGATTCAGCCCAATATTCCCTGGATTTTGGTTGAATCCCCCACCCACCAAGGACCCCATGGCAGAATTTGATGTGGGGAAACCCATTACTCCAGTGGGGAAGGCACCCTGTGGATTCCCAACCATAGCTGAAGTCCGTAGCTGATTTAACAGAGGCTGGGACATGTTCACATTGGACAGAAACTGGTTGAGGACACTGGCAGCAGTGGTGCCGCTGCCTCCCTGAGCCAGTTTGAGGCGTTGGAGCGTAAGTTGGGCTTGGAGCTGAGCGAGCTGGAGACTTGCTGGAGTCAAGAAGAGCTGGTTCTGCTGCTGAAGCCCTGAATGAACACTGGCTGGTAGCTGAACCCCCAACTGAAGACCCTTCTTCTCTGTACTGTCCAAAGGTGGTGCAACAATGCTGCAGAGAAAAAAAAAATCACACAAATTACGAACCGCTCAAGAAGGTTCGGATGTTATCAGTCCATACAATGGGCGTTATCATCTGTTATCATCCTCATAGTCTATCGGAGAAACTGTCCAATCTACCTGCTAGCATGTTTAAAAGTATCAGCGTTTTAATGACTGTGAGTAGACAGTGTGTTTTTGTAAACCCGGAAGTGTAGTGTTTTTTTTTTTCAGCTTATGTAACCTTTTTCCTAAACGTAACCTTAAACCTGACCCAGAGGACCAACCCTAAACCTAACCCCCTTACCTTTGTGCCTAAACCTAACCCAGACCCTAAACCTAACGCCAGAGGCTTTACTCTAAACTTTAACACGTAGCAAAAGACGGAGCCTGCTGTCGTCGCTTGTAACGGTGATAACGTACCTAAACCTCCTAGGAGGTAGAGGAGGGGCAATCTGACCGCTATGAATGGGGATGATAACAGATGATAGCGCCCATTTTATGGCTGATAACATCCGAAGCGGGTGTTTTTTGAGTATTTTCACAAAAAAGCTCTTAAGTTAATTGTTAATGCCAGTGCTACCAGCCTTTTAAAACCCTTTTTCCTTTGATTCAGTTCAAGATGGCTGCCACAGTTGAAACTTTAACAAACACTCAAATGGTTATACTTCAACCAAATTCACAGAAATCGACGTGGTAGTATGAGCATCATCCACAATACAAAGTTTGAACACTTAAATGTTTCCCAAGTTCTCACAACTTTTGTGCATGATTGCACAAAATGTTTACAAGAATTTAACAAAATGACTATTACTAAAACTTTCCTCGTTATCAGATAATCTTAGATGGTGAGTGATAAACATTCTTTTTAGGAAAACAAGGTCTTTAATTAAATCACTTGTTTTTAAAGTAGTATAGCAGGAATACGTAACACACGGCAAGTGAGAACGTAACACAATCGAGCTAATCAACCAACCCTGTGCGAAATGTAAATAATAGGTAATATGCATATTAAAATTTGGATTTGTTGCTAGCAACATGAAAAGGTGAACACATATTGGACCGATTTGTTTTACATTATCCACCCCTTTAACTTGCAGTGTGATTGTGAAACATCACACCACATTTTAGGCTACATGGTACAACTCAGTTTCAACCTTAGAATTTTAAAAAATTGGGTTTTAATGATGTTTACCTTATGTCCAAGGGTTGTAAAAGAACAAACTACACTGGTGCTATAACCCCTTGTGACTGCGCTGCCTCTTCAGTTTCTGATGAATGCTCTCACATGCTGTCTAAACTTAGTCTTCTCAGCCACGCATCCCAGCAGATATGTTAAGCACCGGACACTGCCCTGTCTAGCCATCGCGCCAGTTTTATGCGTGCAGTTTGTTTGAGACAAATGGTAAATGGACTGTACATTTCTATCTGATCAAGATGCTTGAAGCTTGGTGAGACTTAAAGACTTGCACCTGCAAAAATAGATGGGGGGAAAAAAGATAAAAATA
>JBBPBX010010349.1:47133-58084 GCA_038048925.1 Garcialebias charrua
AAGACAAGGAAAACGCAGGAAACAAAACTGCATAAGAAGTAAAACAAAAAAAATTAAACATTAAACAATAGAAAATGTGCATATCAACACAATCTGCAACTGATTTTAATCTAGTTTTTCATATGAAATACAAACAAGGAAAAAAAATCTAGACATCTGACAATAGAGGGGATAAAAATACAGTTTGGTTTATCTTGTGGAGTTACAGGGACATACTGTGCAATAATGATGATGATGATGATCAATCCATTATATTTTACCCGCTTGTACCTTTTTGGGTCACAAGAGCCACCAGTGTCCATGTCCAGCAGTCACTGTGCGAGGGGCAGGAGACACCCTGGACAGGTCTTCAGTCCATCACAGGGTCACGGAGAGACAAATGAAACAAACTGCCATTACCTCGCTCACTCACACGTATGTATAATTTAGAGTTACCATCAGCCTAACATGCATGTTTTTCGTCCAGGAGAGGAAACCAGAGTACACAGAGAAAACCCACGCATGCACTGAAAGAACATGAAAACTCCACCGACCGGGATTTGAACCAGCGTAACCTGCTCGCTGAGAGGCAGCAGCTCTACCGTTGTGCTACTGTACTAATAATAATAATAATAATAATAATAATAATAATAATAATAATAATAATAGTGATGATAATAATGATGATGATGATCATTAATCAGAATCTTATAATAATGATCAGAATCAGAACCATAATAAGCATAATAAAGATAGTAATAATATTAGTGATGATAATAATATAGTAGTAATATTAGTGACGATAATAATATAGTAATAATATTAGTGATGATTATAATGATAATAATCATTAATCAGAATCATATTACAATGATCAGAATCAGGACCATAATAAGCTTAATAATAAGCATAATAATCATCATAATGAATTATCACTATTATCTCAATTCAATTCAATTTCAACTTTATTTTGGTAAATCAAAAACATTACAAACAAAAAGAAAACAATATAAAATGGTAAATCAATAATTTACCAAAAAGGAATAGGCTGAAGCCAAGGCTTATACTTGCCTACCCTATTCATAGACTCAGCAGTCTACATAATGACCGATATCTACTGTCTACATACATACATAAGTGCACATACTAATACATATCTTCATTATTATTATGATTAACAATACAATAATAACAACAAAGTAAAAACAAATCAGAGGGACTTGTCAACTTAATGTCTGGAGGCATCTCCTCTGCTTGATAAAATGGTTTAGGCTTGGATCTAGTGAGGAGTCATTGTGCAAGAAAACAAATACATAATAAAAACTAAAGTAAACAACAACAAAAGTTGTGTCAAGCATAATAGAAAGATAATTGATTTATGGACTTATAGTTAAAAAAGGCAAAACAATTGGTCCATTAGTTGTGTATCTCAGTAAACCCTGGTATATCTCAGACAGGATTTCTGTCTTAACAAATAGATACTAGAAGATTGTTTTGGGTAAAATGATGTAGGTCAATAACTTAGAATCATTAATCATGTCACATAAATTAAAATGTTGTATTTTTTTGTTGTTTTTAAATGATTTGAGCATTTAAAGGCGTTGTATACGGTAATTATTGGTGAAATTTACAACTTTCTCAACCCTAAAGCATCAAGGTAAACCACAGCAACATCTACCCCAAATTTCACCAGCTGTCGCTCCATCTTTACAGCATGTTGATCAGACCTCCAACCCCCATGCAGGGGACAGTTTGCAGCTTGGCCACCCACATAGGATCAAATCAGACACTTGTCCACAGTGGCCGAAGGTAAGACCTTAAAAAAGGTGGCAGTAAGGCAGCTGCAGTCCCTGGCTTATCTTAAAGCTGTAAGGTAATCTGTGGAGTGGAAACAGTTTTAATAATAATAATAATAATAATAATAATAATGAATTCAATTTGTAATGCACTTTTCATTAATAAAAATCTCAAAGTGCTACAATGTGTAACAAGGTAAAGATAAAAATAAAACAAGTGATAAAATCAAATAAAATCAACAATAATATCGACTAAGATCAAAGATAAAATCATGTATGTTTAGGCTTGCTTAAAAAATAAATAAAATAAAACAAGTGATAAAATCAAGTAAAATCAATAAAGATATCAGCTAAGATCAAAGATAGTTTTATCTTCACTAATTAACTGTTTTTCTTCTGCCTGACGTCCAACAAAAACTGTTTTTGAGCAAGACTACTTTTATTTATTTATTTGTTTGTTTGCTCAGAAATGAAAACAGAGACCGACACATCAGGGAGTCGGGCAAAAACAGAACTGAATGCGTCCCACAAAGCAACAGTGACTTCTCAGCTCCAAGGATTAAAACTCGTTATTCTATTGTGCAAATCTTTCTCTGCCCAAAAGGTTTTAAACACATTTGGCTTGCCTTATACTCAACTTTTTTTTTTTTTAAATATAAAAACAAAACATAGAAACATATTAGACCATTTCAGTTATTTCATAATAATAGTTGCAAACTATTCCGGTGTATAGGTCGCACCTTTTTATGGTATTTTCAAGGTCTGCGACCTATACACAGGTGTGACCTATAATATGGCTTGTTATCACTTTCGGCGAAACAAATTTTTAAATCCAGCTCATTTCACAATTACGTTAATTTATTAAGGAAAAGTTCAGCTCAGACATATATTTGCTATAATTTTTATCAAACAAATAATTGTTTTTAAGTGTTAATCTTCTTAAAAGCCTTGCTGTGCACTCCTGTGGCAGACATTTGCAGCAGAGCTAAACGTAGGTGCGACCTATACACCAGTGCGACCTATCTAGGGATTTTTCCAATCTATTGGTGATAATTGGGCAATGCGACCTATACACCAGAAAATACTGTAATCATGATCACTTCATCAAATATGATAATCAAATAAACACTCCTTTTATCTTTTGTTTCCTAGTTCTTTGAAAGCTTAATAAAATACATAAGCTATCCAAGCTGATAGACGTCACATGTGCAGAAAAAAACAGTCATTCAGGTTAAAATGAACTCTAAATAAACCAGATCCAGGTGGTTCGGACAGATGACCTCAGGTTCAGAGGTCATGGTTAGGAAAAGGCCTTCATGCTCGGTCATCTTCACTGTAGGTGAATCAAAGCAGTTTGAACTGTTGATTGCAACCAGCCCAGAATATCGTCGTGCCAATAATGAGAAGATGTTTATCCAGGCAGATTGTCATTTACAAGAAGAACTATCCTATTAGCTTAAACCAACACATCTGTCTCAGATGGTGCTCGCACAGCAAAAAAATAATTTAACTGAGGGGTAAACAAATCTATCCATTAGCTCTAACCACTTTATCCTCTGGAAGGTTGCAGAGAGTTGGAGCTTATCCCAGCTGAGACTGGGCTGGAAGCAGAACCTGAACACGCTGCCAGTCTGTCAAAGACCTAACAAAAAAGACACGCGTGGTCACAAGCTCATGTAAATCAAACTAAATGGGTTTGGAAACAGTTTTATGACAATTGGAAGAAGCAAGACTGCTTTCGAAAATCTTATTTAGCAGCAAGAGCAAAGACCAGAAAGTGAGATGTCCAAATGTTTTACTTTGGGTAAAGTTGAGGAAATTTCAGATTTTTTCCTGCTGCCAACGGCCATAATGTTTGTGCCCACATCTCTGTTTGTTTCTCTGTACTGTTAGTGTCTCATGAATCACTGGACACATTTTAATGGAACTCTCAGAAAATAATCATTGGCTGTACATTTTGTACCGATTGCCTTTTTGCAGTCAACCCCCATTAAGATGGCTGCCACAGTAAAGGGACATGATCAAACGCAGAAATGGCTGAAACTCAGCTATTTCAACAGATATTGAGCTAAAATTTGGTGTGACAGTAGCTGAGTAATTCTCAACACACACAATGAGTAGCTGAGAGGCCATTGTTGTCCTGGCAGTCTTTAAAATGATTTGAAGAGTACAATTGTTTGTACAAAAGTTGTTCGTCCAGTTGTGTTTTTTGGCATTCCCAGATCATCATGTTACCATTACATTTAAAAACCAGAATGCAGCCAGCAAAAATCCCATACTTCTTACAGAATTGTGCATACAATTGTTTGCGTAGGCCTCTTAATATAGTACGTCATTATATTTTTAAGTTTACCTTAAGAATGTGGTCATTCATTCAACTTTTATTTCTACACTGGGACTCATTTACAAGAGGGACCTGTTCCAGACAGAACATATAAAGTACAGACAACAATAACAAAAAAGGCTCAAAACAGCAGGAAAGAAACAAGAACAGCAACACAGTAACCTCACTCAGAGATCAAGCAGTTCGAGTTGTGATGCCTCAAACCGATTCTCCTCCTTCAGTTAAAGACAAATCCGGGAAAAGTCCATTGTGCGATGGAGCGCCTGGGATCCGCATTTCCACTGACTCTTAGAAGACACAAAAGTCAGAACGAACAAAATATAAACCAGAGGAATGAAGATGAATATCCAGATGAACTCTGTTGAAGCTCTAGTGAAGACGCCAATCATCCAAACAGCACCTGAGAGACTTCCTGCGCCGGCGAGCTGCGCTCAGTCTTTTGTTGAGGCTGGAATAGTGTTTTCAAACTTTTGAAGAGAGCCGGACCTTCAGAGTACCTGCAAGGGCACGAACTAATCCAAATAATCCAGAGGAATCCAGATGAAAAAGTTCTGATGAGCTCCGGGTAAGACAGCGGATGTTGGCCCACCCAAGAAGCCACCTGAGCTGTCAAGTAGTGCTCGGATTGACCGCTGGGACTGGAAGTCCTGGTCCAAATCCCTGGTCTGTTCCCTACAGCTCTCTTTGTAGCCAGTGAGTGAAAAAGACACTTTGAAGAAGGTTCAAACTTTTAATCAGTTTCGGATTGAGTCAGTTTGTTATGAGGCTGCAGAGGAGCCAAAATGCTGCAGACCGCAACGGTAGCAGGAAGTGTTAATATTTGTACCGTATTTTCTGGTGTATAGGTCGCACCTTTTTATTGTTTTTCAAGGCCTGCGACCTATGCACCAGTGCGACCTATTTATGGATTTTTCCCCCCATATTTTTAGACCAATTTTTGGCTCAGTTATGACCGTTTTTCACTTTGGCAGAAAATGGTGCAGTACCACTTTTGGCTGCTAGGGGCGCAGTGCAGTACCACGTTCGGCCGCTAGGGGCGCAGTGCAGTACCAGTTTCGGCTGCTAGGGGGACACTTCCAGAGGAGTACACCGACCGTTTCCAGCTCATGTGTCCGAAAAAAGCTCCTCTGCTCGGACTGACTCTGTCGGCCTCCTGGTCTGGAGGTAACTTCTTTTAGCTCTGTGTTTGTTAGCTGTTTGTTTGCAAGATAAGTCAAGAACCACTCAGCGGATTTTTCCTGGAACTTACAGCATGTAATCACTGTATGGACATTTACAAGTGAGTAGCTTTATTAGATGTTTGAGATAAAAATAAAAATAAACAATCTTTTATTAGCGTTAGCTTCAGTTAGCTTCTGTTTTTAGCATTGGTTTTATTTCTGTTTACATTATAAATAGCTTTGAAACCACTCAGTGTATATTTTTTTCTGCTTACAGAGTGTAATTATAAGGCTTTAAAAGGTACTTGTACTAACCGTTGGCCTGGATGAAACATTTGAGATCAAATTCGATTTTTTATTTGTGTTTTGAGAGACGAACTCTTCTGTTAGCATTGGTTTTATTTCTGTCTATGTTATAAATAGCTTCGAAACCACTTGGTGTATATTTTTTTCTGCTTACAGAGTGTAATTATAAGGCTTTAATGTACTAACTGTTGGCCTTGATGAAACATTTGAGATCAAATTTGATTTTTTATTCGTGTTTTGAGAGACAAACTCTTCTGTTAGAATTCATTTTTATTTCCGTGTATATTTTAGCAAATAGCTAATAAACCACTCGGCTAATAGACCACTAACCCTTGTGCTATAATGTCAGCTATAATTTTTAGCAAACAAATTATTGTTTTTACCATGTTAATCTTCTTGAAAGCCTTGCTGTGCTATCCTGTGGCAGACATTTGCAGCAGAGCTAAACACTCAGTCCATGTTGCCGGGTTGTCTCAGCGGTGATGCGTCACGTCAGCGGTGGATGACGCAGTTGCGACCTATACACTGGTGCAACCTATTTCTGGATTTTTTCCAATTTATTGATAAAAATTGGACAATGCAACCTATACACAGGTGTGACCTATACAACCGAAAATACAGTAAACACTATTTTGTCAATATGCATTGTGCTTATTATTCACAGAAGACAACTGTCACTTGTTGTTGTTGTTTTTTTTTTTTTTTTACAAAAGTGTTTTTGCTCCCTACAGTAGTACCTCACTACTTCAAGGTTCATTTGTCGCGGACTCGCTCTATCGAGGTTTTTCAAAGTAAGATTAGACATGGCACACAATGGCTGATTGATGGATGAGCCGTATGATTGGCATGGATTATTTTTTTTAAACTATAAATTATTATAAATAATTTAGCACAAATGTGCAGCACACAGCTGTAGGAGAACCTTCCTCCTGCAGCTGCTCAACTGATCTCTGCACAGAGTGGAGAAGTGGGCATGGCCGAGACTGCAGCGGGAGGCAGAGAACTGAAATTGTGACATGCTGTGCCTTTTTAGAGCGTTTAGAGTTTAGAAACATTGTTTAGAATATTGCAAGAGTGTGTGAAGTGTTTAAAATGCCACCTACTTTGTGGTTTTTCATTTGTCACGGGGCTTCAGGGTACAGATCCCCTGCGATAAACGAGGGACTGCTGTATATAGTGCTTATTAATGCATGAAGTCATTCCTGCAAATAACTGAAGCAAACTAAACTGAACAGAAATGCACACAAAAATACACACGCTTTCACCCACACACAAACAAATTTCTGCACTGACAGTTCTGGCACATTTTCTTGCATAAAATCTCTAATTATTTTATTTGACTGGCCCGCCTGTATTATCTTAGTTTCCTCCCGCTGTGCTTGTGTGTTCTCTCAGTCATCGCTCATCTAAGGTGTGATTGACTCCAACCTTTATTCAGTCAATCCGTCACTCAGTAAAATTGATTTTTGTCCCTCAGAGATTCTCTTAAACAACGGAAGAAGCAAACAACAGGATGGAGCTTTAAAATGACAAACTGTGAGGGTTGTCTGAGACGCAGCCAATTATATGACCATACCCTGCAGCTTACTGTTTTTAATTTTATTCAGCTACAGCATAAAATTACATCACACAAAATATAAAGTTGCAATAAATAATTTTTGCAAAAATGAAGGGAAATATATATAATGGTTTATTAGAAGCATACAAAACTAAGAACTTTTAACTTGTTTTTATCTTATTATCTTGAATTGTGTATGTTGTTCATGTTCAGAATGCTGCAAAATGGATTTATGCTGTTTTCTGTGTTCTCTTTTTAAGCTATATTTTAAAGATGATTTTTTTTAATACCATGAAACACATTTTTTAGCCTCCTTTCAAATAAATTAAAGTTACCTGATTAAATATAATTCAATACATTCTACACACTTGACCTTTACTCTAGATGCAGTATATTCTTCATTTTGTACACCTCCAATATGCGCTTCAAGGAAAATCTGGTTCACTGTCACATTAAAAACAAGTGTGCAGGTCATGTTTTAAATGTTTTTAGTATGTTGTGGAATTAATAAATGGGTGAAGAATGAATCACTGTGGCTTCAAATATCAACAAAATCAAGCAAATAAACATATTTAACCTAAAAGAATCACATGATGAATATTGAGCCAAAGTACAACTATGATCAACTGCATAGCTGTCTTGCTTGACAACAACAAAGTCTCCAATTAGCACCTTGGCTGTGCCGACCTCTGGAATAATTAGCATGTTGCCTGAGTGGCTTTCTCTCGTGTCCTCCCACACTCCCAATGCACACATGCTAGGTGAACAAGTGTTTTCAAATAGATTTTCTGTAACAGCGCATGTTTGTGTGTGTGTGTGTGTGTGTGTGTGTGTGTGTGTGTGTGTGTGTGTGTTTGCCGTTTGCTTTTGTGTGCATACTTTTGAAGAACAGGTGACTTCTCCAGGGAGTACAACACATTTTCCTCCTCAGATCAGTGACGTGCGGTGAGGTTCATGGCTGGTGAGGCACTGTGCAGTATTTTTTCCATATGTATAATAAAAAACAGACAAAAAATGTTCTCCACATTTTGGCTTCTGTCTGCCATAGCTTCTTCAGCGCTTTGGATGCTTTGGATAGCATTATTTTCTTCTTTTATAATACATGAACCCTACAGAGTAGTTTATTCACCATTTGATTGGCAGCAGTTAACGGGTTGTGTTTAAAATGTCATATCAGCAATCTTTACACATACAAACTGTAGCACACAAAAAAGCACATTTAATTTGGAGAAAAAATTTTAGTCTTACTTTTACTTATAAATTAAATTAAACTATAACAAAATCTATTTTTATTTTACAGAAAAGAGCTGTGAGAATTATTACAAGAAAGTCTTAATGTCATATAATATATTATTTAAACAACTCAAAGTACTGAAGTTTAATGATTTGGTGGACTATAATATTTTGTTAGTAGAACCCTCAAATGTTCAAATGTATTTTGTTAAGAGAGAAAGCTGCTAGTCTAATGGGAACTGAAATTTTTGCAAAGCCAAGGTATAGAACTAGTTTGAAGGGATGGTTTATTTCAATACAGGGAGTTGAATTGTGGAATGTTTTGGGAAATGACGTTAAAAATGCTTATGTTTAAAAATGATCAAAAAAAATGATCAAAAATGATCAAAACTAAATTGTTAACAAAATACTAAAACTTTTAGTTAAGTGTTTAATGTTCTAGATATTTGTAGACTGTGAAAAGTTACTCTTTTTGCTCTGTTTGCGCTTTGCGCTGTCACTTTTCCTCCTGCAGCGTGAGACTGAAGCAGAACCCTGAGCTCAGTAGCCCCGCCTCCAGAGGCGAGAGGCTCGCCTGCCTGTGTGTGTGTGTGGATGTAACCTGACACCTTCACAGCCGTTTTATGAGCTCGTTCAGCGCACAGATACAGTTTTAGACAAAAACACAAGACATTATATTCACCAGCTAAACTATAGAAATGTAGTTTATATAGCAAAAGTATTTGGACATTTTAATAGAGACATAAGAGGCAGGAATTTTCCTGCCTTCCCAAATCGCTCACACTGTAGCTGCCTGCAGCACGTCACGTGATTGAAGTGAAGCAGCCGGTGCCTCACTGCGCAGTGCCTCTCTGCGCAGGTCTGCACGTCTCATCCATAGATATAATAAACTTATATCTATGGTCTCATCTCAGTATTTGAACGCTAAATAAGAAAAATGGGCGATTTTGAATAAAAATCAACTTAAAACTGGTTTAGGTTTTAGTAAAATAAGTTTATAGTACAAATCAAAGGATAAAGACAATAATTACATTTATTTTTTCAATTAATTTTCTTTTCTTTTCATGATGACAGGGGAGGCGTGGCCTCACTTGCCGCCCCTGACCGCACGTCACTGCCTCAGATGGAATAGGGTCTGAGCCCAATACAACCCCGAACAGGAAAACAGTGTCTTAGTGTTTGATCAAACCTACTATTTTGCACCATGTTTATAGTTTCCATAATATATTACTTCTTTTTTTTTTGTGCTGAAAAATGTAAGAATCTGATGGTAAAATGCCAGACACATGAGAATTAGCCAGCTTTAGGAGTCCTGGAGTTGTTCAAACATGCTGTTGCATGTGACAAATCAGTGCTCTCACAATAACCTGGACTTGAACATCCCACAAACCAAGCAACAGTAAATGACTTCAGGAAATCCATGGTGCACTGAGCACTCTGCCCTCTGCAAACAAACGGTTGATGAGGACAAGGTAGAAAGTTGCTTGGTCTGACCTTACTTGGACTAGATCTCACACTGTGGTGAAAACGGCACATTAACGTTTTTTATTTATTCCCCAGATAGGTAAAGAACACACTTCTCCATCAACTAATCAATAAGTGATTCTGTTGTACTGCTGCAATGTGTGGTTCACCATAAGGAGATCGTAAGGACCTGCAATGAGTGTTGATGTGAAGGTGTCAATGGCACAAAACTACCCCATCTCCAATTTACACGGTTCATCTTCATTCATTCAACATTTATTTATACAGGCTACCTCATTGAGCCATAAGGACTAATTTACAAGAGTGACCTGTTCCAGACAGAACATATAAAGTACAGACAACAATAGACTACAGTAAAAAAAAATGCTGTTAAAATAAGAGTAGTATAAAACAATAAATCAGGGTGAAAAACAAAAATGTATTTGCTTAGTAGTTGCTACTACTCAAGTTGCTTACTTGGTGGGTTAACTTCAGTGTGCTTTGGACTACTCTGACTGAGGAAGCCCTCTGGAGTGAGGGTGAAACGTTTCTGCTAAAAAGAAACTGTCCAGATGAACTGATTGAGAATGAGCGGATTTGATACCTGGACTATTGAGAATTAACTTTCTTGTATTTGCTTAGATTTTTCCATTGACATTATCCAATGTTTGAAACTCCTTAAACAAAATTGGGTGGACAACTTGAGTTCCTCTTGCAAGGTGTTCCAGGTTGCAGAAGCATAGTAGGAAAAGGCCTTTTTTGCCAAGTTCAGTCCTGACTGAGGGAACGCTGCAGGTAAATGATGTCCTGATGCCTCATCCTCACCTAACGCATCCAAATGCTCCCAATGCTCTGTGTTTGCTGCTTACAACAGATGTCTGTCCCCACTAAACGTCTGCAGACGCGCAGTGGGAGGAGCGTGTCGTGGCTCCCTTCCCGGTCAGATCCGTGTTGTTTATGTACACTGGGCAGATAAAACCAGCTGTACGTGCCTCGTCAATACTTGTGTGTGTTTTCTACGAGCCGAACTGCAGCTCAAAAAGTATTTGTTGAGATTAAAACTTTTTTTTTTATGTTTGGGGAGATGTACAGCAGCAACTTTAAAAATGCC
>JBBPBX010010350.1:14658-42279 GCA_038048925.1 Garcialebias charrua
CGTTGTCTGACCTGATCTGTCTGATCTGCAGGTTTTGCTGAGAGGACCTTCATCCCGTACGCCGAGACGTTTGGACACAGTTTTGTCCAGGGCCGAGTGGAGCGAGTCGACACCGTTAAACAAATAGTGATCCTGCAAGGAGGGAAGGTAAGGACAAAGACATGAAAGGCTGTGTCCCTCTGATGAAAGGAGCATTCCAGTGTTGATTTTTTTTTTCAGAATCCCATGTAGATGTTAGTTTTGGCTCAACAAATAGCGTCCTGCTGCTTCCAGGCTTTATGCCGAGCCAAGCAGTCCTGGACCTTCCTGTTTCTGCAACAGTGTCTTTGTTCTAATACAATCCCAGTTCTGAATAAGTTGTGTAAAATGTAAATAAAAACAAAAAGCATTTAACAAAAATTTAAAAATGAGATTAGCAAATAGTTTGGATGGGGAACTGCTAACCTGGACTGGGAATATTGTTGAGCATTGAAAGGAGTACTTCAAGGATCTCGTTTATCTATCCACCATGTCCATCTTTAAAGAGGCAGTGTATGAGGACTCAGTGGAAGGTGAGTCCAATACCACGGCAGATATCAGAAAGGTAGTCAAAAAGCTCCATGGTGGCAGGGAGTCAGGGGTAGACAAGATTTGCCCTGAGATGCTGAAGCCTATAAATGTGTGGGATTGTCATGTTTGACACATTTCTTCAATGTCACATGGATGACTATATTGACAGCACTTACGGAGTAGCAAACTGGGGTGGTGGTTCATTTCTTTCCAGTGTTGTATAAAGTACTTCAAAGTGATACTTCAGTGAAAGTACAAGTATTTTACCATAAAATTACTTTAAGTTAGTCTCCTTTAAAATTATTACTTAAGTATAAGTCCTAAAGTATCGGACATTTAATGTACTTACAGTAAGTATCAAAAGTAAATTTCTCATATAAAATGTACTTAACGTAAGAGCATTAAGTAAAAGTCTATGGTTAGAATTTCCAAAACAACATTTATTGGGTGCAATATCTAATGACAAAAACTTGGAAAGTTTGAACTGAACAATGAAAGATTGTTCTTTAAAAAGTCTGATTCTATTGAAGTGTTCAACCTTTATTAACCTTTATTAACTTTATTAACAAATCTGTTGGAAAGCCCACATTGTTGTGTAGTTGACTTCTTTATCGAGCTAGGTTCTGTTTGCTTATGGCTTCTTTCTGAATTAAATAGTTCCTATGCTCTTGAATGCACTGTGGCTGTTCTAATGCTAGTGAATGCACCGCTCTGTGTAAAGTGCAGAGCTCAGTTGGATATTTTTTCCTCCTGACACAGATGGAGCCTTATTGTTCAAACTCGTTTGTGCTTTACTGGTTTATTGCTGTGTGTAAATACCAGAAGAAACACGGCAAATAAAATCACCCTAAACTGGATATCTGTCTCCGTGTTCTTTAATGGGAAGAATAGTGGCCCGACTACTTCATACCTTGCTGCTCTAAAGCAGTTCATGTCCTGGAGAACACCAAACCTCTCCTTTTTAGCAGCTACCGTCATTTTCACACCTATCATATTGCCCTGTCGGATTTCTTCTAATTTTATATTGTCGGAACGAGTAACCAATATGGTCAAGAGAAATGTATTGAAGTAAAAGTACGCATTTTATTGAGGAAATGTAGTGAAGTAAAAGTGAAAGTCGCAAGAAATGTAAATTACGAAGTAAAGATAACGTCAAAATTCTACTTAAGCACAGTAACAAAGTATTTCTACTTTGTTACATTACAACACTGATTTTTTTTTTTTTTACGGGTGGACGAGAGAGTTTGTTCCAACTAGTAAAGGATCACACTTCTCAGCCTCCCTGGGAAAGTTTAGTCCATGGTGCTGGAAGGGAGGCGGGGTAGCCAGGCTTAGTCATAGTGATAGGATGAGGAGCTCGGGAGCCGAGCTGCTGCTCAGTTAGGATGCCTCCCTGGACGCCTCTCTTTGGAGCTTTTCTGGGAACTGTTTAAGAGATTATATAATCCTTTCTCTTCTTGGAACGTTTAGGAATCTCCCAGGAGGAACTGGAGAGTGTTGCTAGGGAGAGAAGTGTCTGGGTTTCTCTCCTGGACCTGTTGCCTCTGTGACCAGTGGTAGAATACAGAGATGGAGAAACAAATGGAACGTAGCATTAATGCAAGAAAAATAAGCTATATTTACTACTGTGAAGCATCCTGTTAAGAGTTCAAGTTTGTGTACTCAAGTTGTATTATGTGCTGTATATATTAGAGGTGTAATGCTTTATTTTCACCACAGCGTGGTTATATAGAGCTGCTCAGTAATGAGCCATGTCACCACCTGCTGTATCAAATTATATAAATTGCCTGAAGAAAATGTTTGTATTGCTTGCTCTGCTCACTCACTCACTCACTCGCTGAATCACTCACTCACTCACTCACTCACTGAATCACTACTGCCTACTCTGTCAACTACTTGCATATGTGTGTGCTCACAGGATGCTTGTAGTCCTCAGAAGCCACCGCTTGTCACTAGGCCTGTCAAGATAACAAATTTTGCTGGGCGATTAATTGTCTCCGAAAATGTTGCGGCAAACGATAATATTGTTTGCAATTTGACAATAATTAGAAATTGTCAAATTTAAGAAGAAATGTTGGTTAATTTTGTGTGTAGTACATTTTTTGACTTAACAGATGAGGTCAGGCAGGAATCCCCATGGACTATGATGTTTGCAGATGACATTGTGATCTGTGGTGAGAACAGGGAACAGGTGGAAGAGAACTTGGAGAGGTGGAGGTATGCACTTGAAAGAAGAGGAATGAAAGTCAGCCGTAATAAGACAGAGTACATGTGTGTGAATTAGGGGTTGAACGAGTACATCATTTTAAAACTCGATATTAACATAATAATACTCGAGTAGTGCTCGAATAGTTGATGATGTCATAGGATCTCAAGATGCAAAAAATAATTAACTAATTAAAACCGCAAAAAAAAAAATATATATTTAAATTATTATTTACAAAAAAAGACCAACAAAACATTGGCAGCATATATTGGGCTCCTACCAGTTATCTTACAGCAAATAAATTACAAGAAAACCAAAACTGTTAGTTATTATTATTAAGCTGCAAAAAGAAAAAAATTAAAGTGCAGCACGTCAAAAAAACAACAAAAAAAAACAGTGGGGCGGTTGACCACCCCGCACCACCACCTGTGGTGCTGCACATTGGTTTAGTTTTAGAGATTAATATGTTAATAGGTTTTTATAGGTTTAGAGATTAATATTTTTTGCCTTTTAATTGTGAAACAAGGTCAGAGGAAGCTGGTTCTGGTTCGGTCATTGGACCCGGTGTTGCACCATATTCTGTGACCTGCAACAGTTCATGCAACACCGCCCCCTATGTCCACAATATACGGTGGTCACAGAATATGGTGTAACACCGGTTCGCAACGCGCTCCAAACAGGAAGTTGATCAAATTTCTGTTCTGTAACTGCAACGTGATGACGTCACTACGACTGCTCGACTAGATATAAAAACCTCGATAGAGGTCCAACTAATCGATCTGTCGATTACTCGAGTAGTCTGTTAAAGCCCTAGTGTGAATAAGAGGGAGGCTGGTGGAATAGTGAGGCTACAAGGATCAGAGGTCACAAAGGTGCAGGACTTCAAGTACTTGGGGTCCACTGTCCAGGAAAATGGGGAGTTTGGTAAAGAAGTGAAAAAGAGAGTCCAGGCAGGATGGAGTGGATGGAGAAAAGTTTCAGGAGTGATTTGTGACAAAAAGGTGTCAGCAAAGGTCAAAGGAAAAGTTTACAAGACAGTGGTGAGACCAGATATGTTGTATGGTCTAGAGCAGGGGTCACCAACACGGTGCCCGCGGGCACCCGGGTGCCCCCAAGGACCATTTGAGGTGCCCGCGGACCTGTTCTAAAAATAGCACAACTCACTACTAAGCTGCATTTAAAATTTCATTTTATTCAGTTGTTATTCTTTATTTTGTATTTTTACACATTTTAAAATGTCTATCTTAAAAATATGTTCTTAAAAATATGTTTATTATACTTTTTTTTCAATTTACGCTTCGTTATTTCCGAAGAGTTCATCAAACTGGTGCCCTTTGTATGACTTCGTACGCACGAAGTAGCTCTCAATTTCGAAAAGGTTGGTGACCCCGGTCTAGAGACAGTGTCACTGACAAAAAGACAGGAGAAAGAACTGGAAGTGGCAGAAATGAAGATGCTGAGGTTCTCCTTAGGAGTGACAAGGATGGATAAGATTAGGAATGAGATCATCAGAGGTACAGCACATGTTGAACAACTGGGAGATAAAGTTAGGGAGGCCAGACTGAGATGGTTTGGACATGTCCAGAGGAGGGACAGTGGGTATATTGGTAGAAGGATGTTAGAAATGCAGCTGCCAGGAAAAAGACACAGAGGGAGGCCAAAGAGGAGATATATGGATGCAGTTAGAGAGGACATGAAGGTAGTTGGAGTGAGGACAGAGGACAGAGTGAGGTGGAGGAGGATGACTCACTGTGGCGACCCCTGAAGAGGGAAAAGCTGAAAGAAGAAGTACATTTTTTGACCACCAGATGGCAGCTTAAGACTGACCTGAAGGCAGGATAGTGAGGGAGCGAGCAGCGTGTCGGAGAAATGGGAGGGAAGTCCCTTGATGTAAAATGGGCTGTCTCTCGTTCCTTTTTTTAATTCTCAAAATGGCGGACGCTTGGTGTGATTTGAGCTCTTTAGCATAGCATTTTTCACACAAAGCTTTAATAATAAAAAAAATCAGTAAACAAGTTCTCAGCTCCTTTTTGCAGAGAAAAATAACTTTTTAGACGAAGGAACGGGTTTCAATCGTGAATTTTTGGAGCTTTGACAAGACGGGGCGATTTTGTGCGGTTAAAACAGATTTTAAAAAGAAAAGAGAAAGGAAGTCATCCATTGTTTTCAGTAGAAAGAGAATAAAGCCAATAAATGAAAATGAGGTTTTCTTTTATCATGTGATTCATTGATTAATTGATTTGTTGTTTATTTCGACAGGCCTCTTGGACGGTTTCTTTTTTTTTTTGTGCTGGATGGAAGGCGAAACATCTCAGCACACAAAAAAAGAAACTGTTCAGATGACCATTTAATACCTGGATTTAAAAAAAATAAAAAAAATATTCATTTTAAAATACTGTACAACACAAAACAATACCACAAACTAAGCTTATACAACACATAAATAAAATGAAGGGTAGCAGTAAGAAGAAAAAAATCTTATTATATCTGCCCCCTCTTACTATCAATCAAATCAAACAACAATCATCTTTAAGTAACTTAACAAAAAAAGAACAATTCACCATAATTATCGAACTACAAAGCAACATACAAAACAGTGTTTCATATATATTTTTGCAATAGTCCATTATTTATTGATTGATTGATTATTGATTGATTCATTATTGATCATGGACTTTGGTGTTAACTTAATAAAAATGATGTTCTATGCTGTTCCATTATTTATAAGCGACAGAAGAAAATCAATTTAAATTCCAGGTCAAAATGAAACAAATTAGAAAAAGTTTCGAGGAGGTGAATACTTTTTCTACCCACTTTAGCTGCTGAGTTTTCAGACAGTCCTTTGGATGAACTTCCAGGTAAGAACAAAATCAAACTGTTCAATGGGGCCCATTGAAATTATGTCTGCCCATTGAATGGGCAGACATAATTTCCTTCCTGGTTCAGAGGACCGACAGACCCACATGGATCGTTAGCCGGTTAAAATGGTTCTGCTGCCACCTGCTGGAAACTGAAGCTGCTGGTTTGTGAAGGCTCATTTCAGCTGATGTGTGGCATTTGCTTCTTGGTACTGCAGGAAATCTCGTACTCCCACCTCATCCTGTGTACTGGGTCGGACGGACCCTTACCTGGGAGGTTCAACACAGAGGCGTCGTATCAGACCGCCATCCAGACCTACCAGGACTTGGTCACGCAGGTACGATCGGAGCGTTAGTCCAGCCGTGGAGGCACGAAGCAGCTAGTTAGGCTCCAGGAAACTAATCTCTGTGTGTGTAGTTCCAGGCAGCAGACTCTGTGTTGGTTGTCGGAGGCGGTGCGACCGGTCTGGAGATGGCTGCTGAGATCAAGACGGAGTATCCAGCCAAAAAGGTGACAGCAAACTGATGTGTGACCTTTGACCCCTGCTGCTGTTTGATCGCTGCAGAGATGCTCCCCTCATGTTTCTCCACTCGGAGAACCTGCAGCTCTTTAATCCTCTGCTTTGTTCACTTGTATTTGTTTCTACCCAGGTGGTTCTGATCCACTCCAGGACCGCGCTGGCTGACACGGAGCTGCTGCCCAGCGTCAGACAGCAGGCCAAAGAGGTTCTGCTGGAGAAAGGAGTGGAGCTGCTGCTGGGTATGACCCGTTCGTACCTGTGGACAGGTGTGTCCAGGCAGCAGTTTGACAAAACTGCTTCTGCTGCGTGTGCGTCTCAGGACAGAAAGTGGCTAACCTGTCGGAGCTTCGGCTGAACGTGACCCAGAAGAACACGGAGGTGAAGACGGATAAAGGAGAAACGCTGACCACGGATCTGATCGTCTGCTGCGCCGGACTGAAGGTCAACTCTGCAGCCTACGCCTCCAGCATCCGTGAGTCTCAACACCTGCAGCTCCCTCTGCTTGAAGACAACTTTACAGCTGCAGTTTCACTCTCTGACCACCAGAGGGCAGTGATTTGTTCTGTGAACGCCTATGATCCTGTTTTCTTCTGTGCGTTTTCCAGCATCTGTCTCTTGTTCCACAATTTTCGCACTATTGCAACAAATCGTAAATCAAAACGTTCGGCTATTTCAGGACAAGGGTGTTATGACTTTTGCTATTGGTGCAACTTTTGCTTTTTGAAATATTTAGCATTTTCTGGCATTTTTATTCCCTCATATGAATTGAGTTCATTTTACATCCTTCAAATCTTTAGATCTGTTTACAACCTTTTACTGATCCTTTCACATTTTGTTCTGGTTCTGCTTCTTTCAGCTTCCTTGTACAAATTTAAACATTTTTTTCCAGCTAGTTTCAGCTGTTTTGTGCTCCTTTCAGATTCTTTCTGCTAACGGCAATATTTTTGAGCTGCTTTCTGCTAATCTCAGTTTATCATGCTCCTTTCAGCTTATTTCTGCTAGTTTCAGCTTTTCTTGCTATTTCAGCTACTATTTAGCTACATGTATTTCTATACTAATTTCAGCATTTTCAGCTACATTTACATTTTTGGCACTCCTTTTAAACCTTTTTCATCCTAATTTAGCAAAAATGTGCTCTCTCCCATTCCTGCTGGTAATTTAAGCTTATTTCTGTTTTTATTTTATTTATTTATTTATTGATATTATTCAGCTGTTTTATGCAAATTTCTGCTTTTTTCAGATAATTTCCACTATTTTGTGCTCATTTCTGCTCCTTTCAGCCTAGTAGGGCACAACTGTGCTCTCTTCACTTTCTTCTGGTGTTTTAAGCTTCATTCTACTTTTCAGCTACTTTTTGTTAATTTCAACCTTTTTAAACCTAATTTACTATTTTTTGTGCTCATTTCTGCAAATCCAGCAAATATGTGTTTTGTGCTGCTTTCTTCTGCCAATTTAGACTTGTTCTTTATTTCAGATATGTTTCAGCATGTTTTTTTAAAGTTAATTTCAGCTGATTTTCAGCAAGTTCTTCAGCAATAAGCATTCACACTGCATTTACTGCAAAAATGCAATTTCTCTAGTTTGATTTTTTTTTTTTTACTGAAAGTTGGCTCTGATCAGCTTGTTGGAATAGTAGAACAAACAAATACCAGACATTAATATATTTATCTCTTGTTAATCAGTATCTCATTGCGTTGTGCCAAAATTGTGATTGGTATTTGTGAACGGGTTTCCAAAATGTCTGAAAGCATTGAGGTGTAATTTTTCAGAGCTTCCATCACAGACAGGTGTCAAACTCTCCACCTGCTGCTCTGTCCAGACCAGATCACATCAGTTTAGACTGAGCACTTGACACAGTTTGACATGTGCCACTTTACAATAGCCAAATGAGCAATAACCGGTCTGTGATGCCTTTAGATATCCAAGTGTGCACCTGACTAGTTAAAAACCTACTTATTACGCACAATACAGACGCGCTAGCTAAGATGCTACAGATGCTTGTATATTAACCATAAACATTTAGAAGAGTCTGAAAGGGGATGGGCTGTTGATTGATCAGTGATGCGTTTTTGCTGACAGCTGACAGTCTGGCAGAAAACGGAGCGCTGAAGGTGAACGAGCACCTGCAGGTTGAGGGCTTCGCCGACATCTATGCCGTGGGTGACTGCGCTGATGTCAAAGAACCAAAATTGGCGTACCACGCCGGCCTCCACGCCGCCGTTGCTGTCACCAACATCATCAACAGCCTGATCGGGAAGGAGTTGACGATGTATCGGACAGGTACGTAAGCACCTGCGTTTAACTGGTTGGTTAACCGTCTCTGTTGCCTACAGATGTTTCTTCTGGTTGCTAGGTTACGTCACCATGTTGCTAGCGATGGGCCGAGATGACGGCGTGGGTCAGTTTAATGGATACCGGTTGCCTCGTTGGCTTGTTGCCTTCGGAAAGAGTCGTGACCTGCTGCTGTGGAAGAGCTGGAGGGAAATGCAGCAGAAACAACCCTAACAAAAACTGTTTTAAGGTCCCTGTGGAGGGACGGTGTTGACGCTGCTAATAGTCACTTTTTTCTGCTTGTTGTTTTTTTAATCTTGCTGCAATTTCTTTTAATAAAGATACTAACAATTTGAATATTTTTTACAAGATTTCTCAACAAATTAACGAAACATATTGAGCATAAAAATATTGATATTGCAGCAGAATCTTCAATATAACATTCCTGCAGGAAGAAGAACAAGTATGAAGGACATGAGACAAGCCCACAGGATCTGACAGGGAACGTCTTTGGATCAGGGGCTTCATGTATGAAAGACTGCCAAGCTTTTATCTAGAACATTAGCGTACACACAAAACTATTCACATTTTTGGAACATGCATGTGCATGTTCGTGTACACATTTATACATCCCTATTTATGTGAATAGAGCACAGCTGCTCATGCCACTAAGACTATCTTTTACATAATAATGCATAATACCTATGCCAGCTACAGTAGTATAAATACTATGGAAGAGGATTAGGGCCACTGTGCATTTTATTTTTATTTTACAAAATTCTGACTTTAATCTCAGAATTTTGATTAAAGTCAGAATTCTGATGTTATTATGGGGAAAATAGTCAGAATTAAGGAAGAAGAAAAAAAGGACTGTGACTCTAATCTTCTTCTGTGAAATACATAGCAGGCTTCCACCCCATGTCCAAATAATTATGGCAAAGGCATTAAGAATGTTTTTTTGTTTGTTTTTGTTATAAGAAAATATGTTGTTTACAAGAACATGAATTAGATTCAAGAGGATTAGGGTCATGGTAGTAAATATTTTTTATAAGTCTGATTTTTTTTCTTAGAACTCTGAGATTAAAGTAAGAATTCTTAGACGAATGTTTGAATTCAAACTTTTCTCAAAATTCTGTGTGGGAGTTTTTTTATTTTATTTTTTTACCATTGCCCTAATCTTCCATGAACAGATGTTGGAGATGGAGGAAGTAACATTTTATTTAGACATTCCTTCAGGGTTGGTAATAAACGGGAAAAAATGGAGTGGCAGAAGATGGTAAATGCTAATAATGGCAGATTACGAATTTCGGTTCTTGCCTGAAAAAAAAAAAAGTGGTTTGACGTCAAAAGTGATGTCAAGAAGTGAGATGCTGGTCTTTGACGAAACATTTCATTTGTGGTGTATGGAAATTTGATATACAGTATCTGGGCATTACATGGATGAGGCCATCCCATGACATTTACATACATTAAAATACCCAACCTGTCAGCCAGCTCCATCTAAAAGGCTCTGTTGTGGAGGTCCAGCGTGGTGAGGAGTTGAACTGGCAACTTATTTTGGCTCTTTCCCTCTGTAATGCTGGGGCCAGTGCAGCGCAGAGATTGGCTAATGAATCAGGTGTTGTATGCTAGACGGTTGGTGTGATCTTTGGAAAACGACGCTCCCTGCCAATTCCTCTACTAGTAATGCCCTCCAGCAGTTCCCAAACTGCAGTGGTTTGACAATACGCACGTTACACCCAGGGGAGGAATGGCCATCGGGAGCACCGGGACATTTCCCGGTGGCATGGCCCTGTTCAATGCTCGCTGAGGGACTGAACTAAAGGTTCGATTCGGGTTGTGCTTGATTATTTTAAATAAACGAGCCGTTCTTGGTTACACCAATATTTATGGCCAGGGTTAATTGTATGCACCATATTGACCTTTAGTAATATCATCACACATGACCTTTTCTGAAAAAAGCTGATTTTACAGGGTTTTTGTCTGAAAATGGAAGCGGCCTGTTTTAGACAGCTCACATACAACTTTATGCACTTCATCTTTCTGTCTGAAAAAATAAATACTTTGTAGAAAAGACAGAGAAATATTGCATGTCAGAACATTTTTCTATGGCAAATCAAACATTTGCATGCAATGTGGTTTTCAAACATCCTGTGGAACATGGTGTTCGCAGTAGATTTGTTCACACTCATTGTTCATACATGAGGCCCCTGATAAGAGGAGACACTATGTTCTGTCAAGACGACCTGGAACAGTGTGCTTTTCATGCCACTTGTTCAAAAAAGCTTTCAGTGTGTAACTTTTATTTCTTTTGGTATTTTAGTATGTAGCATTTTTCCATTGCCTTCTTTTATTACTGTTGTTTTTTATTCTATCTTCACTGATTTATTGTTCCAGTTTATTCATCTTTTTATCCTGTTAAGCACCTTGGTCAATGCAAGGCATTGTAGGAAGGTGCTATACAAATAAAGTTTATTATTATTATTATTATTACAAAAGCCCCTGTGTACTCCGGATTTAGGATGGAGATCTTCAGCAGATAAAACCAGCTGACTTCTTTCTTTCTGGATGTACGTTACACTTTCTCATCACCAAAAGCACAGAAGTGCTGACAAACTTGTTTTCTTTTAAGATGATTCCTTCTTTTTATTTTTTATAAAATGTCCTTTTTTGAAAGTCAAGAAATAAAACTTTAAATTGTACTACCAGTGGTGTAGTCTACAAAGTACATTTTTGTAGTGGGTATACTGTGCTTTGAAACTAAAGTACACTGATTAGTATAAAGTAAATCGTGAATTTATTTTGATTTTTTTAAGCATATTGAACATTTCCAAATTTCTCTGATGCTTATATTTGAATAAATGAACAACAAACTTTGTACAACAGTTGGCTTTGTATTAAAAGCATGTTATAGAATTAATAAAACAGTATCAAAGCAAAGCACTGCATACAGACAAATTGTTACGGAAGCATTTAACTACCGTTTAACGTATCAATGACATGTGCCTAATGATATTTCATGTATCAATGGGCACTTTTAAGTGGGTATACTGAGATTCTTAAGCTTTTCTAGTGGGTGTACTCCATATACTGTACCGAGTTTCACATATAATACACCACTGTGTACTACGTCTTTTTCCTCAGAGACAATTTAAAAGCTTTTATCTTGTGTTAACCAAACATAATTCTCAATTCCAACCATTCAGACACAGTTATTAGTTGTTATTTCGTTCTCAACAGTATTTGCTATTTGCAGTACGTTACACAGTTTTGGAAAAACCCGTACAGCTCAATGGAGACAGTGTGCTGCTTTAGCAGCAATGCATGCTAAACTAAAGAAATCTGAGGCATAAAAGGGAGAGAGAGAAATTTCCCTGTTGGAAAGAGTGGGATTTTAGAGAAATCAATGAGAAAACTTCGCCCTATTTGGGCGTCAGCCATACATCATAGTATAAACATAATTTTAAAATGTGTCAGAAAGTTGGGCTTGACTGTAATATCTTTTGCACCATCAGTCTTTTTATTTATTTAAATTTCATCACCAATGGGTACATTGTGTAATAAAGTTACACTAAATGGTAAATGGAGCTTATTTATATAGCGCTTTCCAGCCCCCTATGACGGGCCCCAAAGCGCTTTACAATACCAACCATCCACACACACATTCATACACCGGTAGCGGCAGACTGCCATGCAAGACGCTTTCCAGTCCTACCGGGAGCAACTCGGGGTTAAGTGTCTTGCCCAAGGACACAACGACACATGGTGTGGGGAACCGGGATTCGAACCGCCAACCTTCCGATTGGGGGACGACTGCCATTACCACTACGCCACAGCCGCCCCACTAATCATTGTCTAAACTTTCCAAAGTGTTTGCAGACTTACAGTTTTTTAATAAAATGTAGCTGTTGTTATCGTCTTTAACAAAATGCTTCTCTAGCTACTTTTGATTTTCTTTAAATTTCCCCCAGACAGCAACGTGCACACACCCCAATTTTCACTTCCATTGCGTCTAAGATCAGAATCTTCTCTTCAAAACTGGAAAAAATGAGTCTGTGACATTTCACATCTACATGAAATACTGTAGACACAAAAATTGCATGTATGACATGAAAACTCTTCTGATGGACATTATAGAGAGAAAGTTCCCTTTCAAATGTCTGTGAAGGAACACGGATGACAGCATCTCCGCATCTTCAATAAAATGCCTCATCTATGATAATTAAGAACAAATGCTCTGTATGAATTGCCAAAGCTAAAATACATGTTTGATTATCGGGAGAAATTACGGTATAGTTTTGTTCAAACACAAACCTCTTAACAGTGGCCTCAAAGCTGTGAAGCTTCGCAAAGAATACTATTAATATCAATTATTATTGTCATTATTCTTTTATTGATATTTTTGCATCAAAGGACAAACAAAGAAAAAAAGAATCATGAATTTTACTGGTGACATCTGACTTCATAAACAAACAATCTGAGGCTTATTTTGTAATCTACATTTTTGTCTACCTGTCTTATTAGAACTGCCAGGAAGAGAGACGTGGGTGTGTGGTTACCATGGTGACCATAATGAGCCATTGACAACAACAGTGTTACAATTCCTCTTCATGTTAATTTCTTTCTTAATAGTTTATAAGACAAAATGTTGACATTTTGTCAGCCTAAGTTGTTAAAAGGAAGTTTCGAAATTAAATTGTCAGAGTCAGAGTCAGAGAGTCTTTATTGTCATTTACACCGCATGTGGTACATGTGATGAAAACGAGATTATGTACACGGGGTCCCAGTTACATCCAACAACAAATGCAAGAGAAAAACAGTAATAACATCTAGAATTAACTAAGAAAAACATCAACTAGTAATACACTAAGCCTAATATAGTGGAAATAAACAGCAGCACGAACATGAGTTTGTATGAGCAGATGGTCACAGATGAACACAGCAACAAGAAAACAGATCAGCATCAGCACAATGTGATATTTTGCAGTGTTTATTTTTATTTTATTTTTATTTATTCATGAGTCTAACAGCCTCAGGGTAGAAGCTGTTCCTCAGTCTAGTGGTTCTACACTTGATGCTCCTCAACCTCCGTCCTGAGGGGAGTGGGGCAAAGAGTGAGTGTGCTGGGTGAGTGAGGTCTTTCATGATGCAGGTGGCTCTTTTCCTGCATCTGGAGGTGTAAATGTCTGTGATGGTGGGGAGACTGACTCCAACAGACTTCTGTGCAGCCTTCACCACTCTCTGTAGAGCTTTCCTCTCTTCAACTGTGCAGCCTCCATGCCACACGTTGATGCTGGAGCACAGGACGCTCTCCACTGCACACCTGTAGAACGAGGTGAGAACTGGGCTGCTCAGACCAGCACGTCTCAGCCGTCTGAGGAAGTAGAGTCTCTGATGACCTTTCTTGATCAGGCTGGTGGTGTTGTTGCTCCAGCTGAGGTTATCATTCATGTGTACACCCAAGTATTTGTAGCTGGAGACCACTTCCACTGCAGACCCACCTATTTTCAGTGGGGCGTGGGTGTGTTTGTTCCTTCTGAAGTCCACAATCATCTCCTTTGTCTTCTTCACATTCATGTGAAGATTATTCTCTTTGTGATTCGTAGACGAAAGCTGATGGTAACATTTTGAGCAACACTCTTCAAACTGTCTTCTGAAGTTTTGTAATTTGTACGACGGAGCTTTAGGGCCATGCTAAGATTTTTTTTTTACATTGCCACGCTACAAAAAGTCAAAGTCAAAGTCAACTTTATTGTCAAAACTGCAATATGTACAGGACATACACAGGATTGAAATTGCATTCCTCTCTGTCCCTCGGTGCAACAGTAAACATTTAAACACTAAAACACTAAAACATTTAATAAACATAAGCATAAAATGAAATAATGAAAAATTATTAAAAAAAACATAAAATTACACGGATAAAGTCATAGTAGGAGAATAAAGTCGTACGAGACTTCTCTTGTTTGTTTATTTATTTTTTCCACGAGTCAGATCCATGACACAACCTGTCATTTAATCCAGTAGGCGTGTCAGCAAATGACCAATCCGAAGTGAGTTGCTGGGTCTCTTCAGCCTCTCTCTGGCACATTTATTGAAGACCACAGCGCTGCATGCACAGTTTCATTCACTGAGTGCTGTTTTCAAATGGAAACAAAAACGAAAGTCATGACGTAATGACGTCATTTACACGCGTCCCAGAAGCAGCATGCAAAAACCCAACAGTAGGTGGCAGTACTGGAACACTTTTTGAGTAAGAGCGTCAATAACAATAAAGTTTAACTAACATTCTTCATTTTACCGCAGAAAGTGGTGAAGGCTGCACAGAAGTATGTTGGAGTCGGACTCACCATCACAGACTTTACACCTCTAGATGCAGAAAGAGGGCCACTTGCATCATGAAGGACCCCACTCACCCAGCACACACACTTTTTGCCCCACTCTCCTCAGTAATGAGGTTAAAGAGCATTAAGTGTAGAACCACTAGACTGAGGAACAGCTTCTACCCTGAGGCTGTTAGACTCATGAATATCTAATAACTGTGAAAAATCACATCATGTTGCTGCTGATCTGTTTCACGTTGCTGTGTTCATGCGTGCTCATCTGCTCACACAGACTCATGTTCGTGCTGCTGTTCAACGTAATGCTATTAGTGCTTAGTGTATCATTAAGCTGATGTTTTTCTTAGTTCATATCTTAGATCTTATTACTGTTTCTCTTACATTTTATTATTGGGGCCGAGATGGTGTAGAGCAGTGTTTTTCAACCACTGTTCCGCGGCACACTACTGTAGTGTGCCGTGAGTGATCGTCAGGTGTGCCTTGGAAATTATCCAATTTCACTTAACTGGTCTAAAAAGATTTTTTGAAAACAAATTCATTGTCTAATAATAACCGCAGTGAAGTTATTTTCAAGTTGGACGTTGGATATACGAGCTCCGTGTCTCGCGCTGTGTTGCTTTCGTCAGTCCGCTTCATGGAGTCTGATTTCGTGCAGCCGCGCTAAGTCTGCCCCTACTCAGAGACGTCATGGTTCACTTAGGGACTGTCAAAAAAAAATTTGAACGCATCGCTCTTCAGAAACAAAAAATGATATATTTTACATGATTTGAGCCACCCACACAAATCTTACATCATTCATTCATTCATTCATTCAACCTTTATTTATACAGGCTATCCTCGTTGAGCCACGGGGACTCATTTACAAGAGGGACCTGTTTCACTCACACCTAGGGTCAATTTTTTTTTTAGAGTTACCAATCAACCTAACATGCATGTTTTTGGACTGTGGGAGGAAACCGGAGCACCCGGAGAAAACCCACGCATGCACGGAGAGAACATGCAAACTCCACCCAGAAAGGCCCCCGGAGTGGGATTTGAACCCTGGACCTTCTCGCTGAGAGGCAGCAGCTCTACCAGTTGCGCCACCGTGCTGCCCAGTTTGATGTACATCAAACTACTCTCCAAGACCAGATTTGCGAGACACAACTGTTTATTTCTCAATTTTTATGCATTTTGTAATTTTTCACAATTTAATATTTAATAAATCACTGTTTTTGGTCAATACCATTCAGGTCTTTTGAGCCACCCACACAAATTTTACATCAAACTACTCTCCAAGACCAGGCCTACGAGGCACAGCTGTTTATCATTTTTATGCATTTTGTAATTTTTCACATTTCAGAAGAAGGCATATACCGTGAGCTCGAGACGGTACACTGAGAGTTACATTTCGTTTGGATTTACTTTTACCGGGGACGCAATGACACCAAAAATATGATAAAAATAAATTTTTGTGTTTATTTCATTCCTATTCAAGACACTTTGATAAGAATGACTATACGTATATTTATAGAATGACTATATGTATATTTAATATAGGTGGATACAGAGTATCTTTGCTTACAATTTTGGTTGGTGATGTTCCTCATGGTTTTTTCAATGAAAACACTGTGCCTTGGCTCAAAAAAGGTTGAAAAACACTGGTGTAGAGGCAGGGCAGCCGGCTCAGGACCAGAAGGTCTCGGGTTCGATCCCCGGTCACGGCATACCTCGTTGTGTCCCTGGGCAAGACACTTAACCCCGAGTTGCTCCCGGTAGGTCAGGCAGCGCCTTGCATGGCAGTCTACCGCTACCGGTGTATGAATGTGTGTATGAGTGGATGGCTGGTACTGTGAAGCGCTTTGGGGTCCCTCAAAGGGGGCTGGAAAGCGCTATATAAGTAAGCTCCATTTACCATTATTGGATGTAACGGGGACCCTGCGTACATAACTCGTTCAAACACATGTACCACATGTGTTGTGTATGACAAGTAAATCTCTCTGACCCTTAAAATGCGGTAAACCTGCTTTATCGTGTCGGAGTTCGGATGCTATTACGACTCATTTAGTTTCGGGTTGGTCATTTGCTGACAAGCCTACTGGATTGATTGACAGATCGCGTTGTGGATCCAACTCGTGGAAAAAAAAATATTAACGACAGCTGTAAAAAAAGAAAGAAGTATTGTACGACTTTATTCTCGTAATATTAAGACATCTACTTTATTCTCGTAATTGTATGGCTTTTTTTTTCTTAGTGTGGCAATGTTTTTTTTGTTTTTTTTTTTATTTTAAGCTAGCTTGGCCCTAAAGCTCTGTCATAATTTTGAGATAAACTATGTTTTTATTTTTTTAAACCCCTTTGAGTAATGAGGGCAGAGTTCAACTTGGTGTTGAAATCATAAAAAGTCAAATCATGTGTTTGACTTTTATGGCGGAGCTTGACCTCTTCCCGCTTTGTGACGCAGCCTCATGGAGGAGGGCGGAACTGACAGAGTCGGACTCATGGAGTCTCGGCTCTGTGTGTCTGAGGGGAAAGATGTGGATGCTGGCGGTGTTGGTGCCTCTCTTTAAGCTCTATATGTGCGGCATTAAAGTTCTTCTTTACCAAACGTTTCACCGATCCTTTACGCTACCAGGTCAGAACACCGTTTTTATAATACAGTATCTTCATGTCTGTGTACTCTGCCAGACTCCATTGGCGGAATATATAAATTTAAAATCTTACGTGTTTTGAAAAGTATCAAAGAATATAAAAGCTAGCTTAAAGTATTTTATTTTTCAGGTTACTCTGAAAAGTTCGGCACTCATTTAGTAAAATGATAAGGCTCAGTTTAGTGAGGATTTCTTTATTTTGCTTCCTGTAATTACCAAAGTAACCGACGCTAAATTGAGAATATTTTGAACGAAGTTTGGTGACTCGTTGTTCACAAGGGTTTAAATGCACAGTGACGCTGCCAGAAACGGGGTGGCCAATGTACGGTGCCACTGAAAATCCAGGGGTGGCCCACCAAAACCCAGAAAGAAATTATAGGTTTGTTTTCATTGATAAGTTACACAACTAAAATTTAGGGTTTTATTTTATTTTTATTTTTCATTTACGGTTTATATTATTAAGAAAAGCACTGTCACTACTTATTGAGGCTTGTCTTTTCCTAAATTTATATTCATAAAAAAAATGCTTATAACCTTGTGAGAACCTGCATCCTAATGTTGAAGGTATTGGTTTTGGAGTGTTTTTCCTTATTCAGGGGGGGACAAAATGTTATTTTTTCAGTAAAATAATTGTTTTTTATATTTAACTCGTAATAGCTGAAAAACGAGGTTTGTTTTAATGTTTATGGGGTTCTACTAATCTTAAAAAGCTAGTGAGGATTAAAAATGCACATCAGGCAAAAAAGGCTAAAACTGGTCAAGGGGGCTCAGTGGGGGCCATTAATAAAAAAATGTAAAAAAAAAATTGGTGGGGGGCGGGGCAGTCATTGTTCACTTGGCTCCCCTGTACATGTTGCTGTTCATAAAATTAGAATATCATAACAAAGTTGATTTATTTCAGTAATTCCATTCAAAATGTGAAACTTGTATATTATATTCATTCATTGAACACAGACTGATGTATTTCACATGTTTATTTCTTTTAATGTTGATGATTATCATTGACTAATGAAAAGCCCTAATTCAGATTCTCTGAAAATTTGAATATTACTAAAGACCAATAAAAAAGGATTTTTTAGAAGAAATGTTGGTCAACTGAAAAGTATGAGCATGAAAAGTATGAGCATGTACAGCACTCAATGCTTAGGTGGGGCTCCTTTTACCTGGATTACTGCAGCAAAGCAGCGTGGCATAGAGTCAATCAGTCTGTGGCACTGCTCAAGTAATATGAGAGCCCAGGTTGCACTGATAGTGACCTTCAGCTCTTCTGAATTGTTGAGTATGGCATATCACATCTTCACTATATTTGCACTATATTTTCTATGGGGTTAGGTCAGGTGAGTTTGCTGGCCACTTAAGAACAGGGATGTCATGGTAGCTTTGGCACTGTGTGCAGGTGCCAAGTCCTGTTGGAAAATGAAATCTGCATCTCCATAAAGTTGGTCAGCAGCAGGAAGCATAAAGTGCTCTAAAACTTCCTGGTAGAGGGCTGCATTGACTTGGACGTTAGAAAACAAAGTGGACCTACACCAGCAGATGACATGGCACCCCAAACCATCACTGACTGTGGAAACTTGACACTGGACCTCAAACAACGTGGATTCTGTGCCTCTCCTCTTTTCCTCCAGACTCTGGGACCTTGATTATCAAAGGAAATGCAAAATTTACTTTCATAAGAGAACATAACTTGGACCAATCAGCATCAGTCCAGTCCTTTTTGTCTTTAGTCCAAGCGAGACGTTTCTGATGATGTCTCTTGTTCAAGAGTGGCTTGACACAAGGAATGCGACAGCTGAAACCCATGTCTTGCATACGTCTGTGCATGGTGGTTCTTGAAGCACTGACTCCAGCTGCAAGCCACTCTTTGTGAATCTCCTCCACATTTTGGAATGGGTTTTGTTTCCCCATCCTCTCCAGGGTACAGATATCCCTATTGCTTGTACACTTTTTCTACCACAGTGTTTCCTTCCCTTCACCTCTCTATTAATGTGCTTGGACACAGAGCTCTGTGAACAGCCAGCCTCTTCAGCAATGACCTTTTGTATCTTGCCCTCCTTGTGCAAGGTGTCAATGGTCCTCTTTTGGACAACTGTCAAGTCAGCAGTCTTCATTGTGTAATCTACAGAACTAGACTGAGAGACCATTTAAAGCCTTTGCAGGTGTTTTGAATTAATTAGCTGATTAGACTGTGGCACCAGGTGTCTTCAATATTGAATTTTTTCACAATATTCAAATTTTCTGAGATACTGAATTTAGGGTTTTCATTAGTTGTCAGTCATAATAATCAACATTAAAAGAAATAAACATTTGAAATATATCAGTCTGTGTGTAATGAATTTTATATAATATACCAGTTTCACTTTTTGAATGGAATTACTGAAATAAATCAACTTTTTCATGATATTCTAATTTTATCACCAGCACCTGTATATCTGCAGCCTGTGAAATAATACTTCCTTTAGTCTGAAGTCTGAATGTTACTTTTAATATGTATTTGTGTCACATTAGTTTTTTTAATGAAGGTAAAAAAAATCAATCTGTAAAACAAAAGTGCCCCCATTCTGATTCAGACAAATGTTTAAAAAAACATTTTTTTTAGTAATATTATTGTGAAAAGTTAATATAGAATAGGCTCGGCTTGGTTACTTCCTGCAGGAATACAGGTGGATCTCAAAAGCTTAGAATATCGTGGATCTCAAAAGCTTAGAATATCGTGAAACATTTCTATTTTTTGTCAATTATTTTAGAAAGTGAAACACATACATTATACAGATTAATTGCATTGATTAATTTTTCAGTAAGACTTGGCACCTGCCCACACTGCTAAAGGTACCAAATGTAATCTATTTTTCTGAGACACTGAATTCTGTTTTTTCATAATTTGTAAGCCATAATCAAAATTACAAGAAATAAATGCTTGAAACATTTTACTCTGTGTAATGGATATACAGCAATGAGTTTCACTTTCTGAAGTGATTGACAAAAGAAATTGAACTTTTTCACGATATTCAACTTTTTTGAGGCACCTGTATTTTTATGTTTCTGCTTAAATGAAGGTGTAATGCTAAACTTATGGCAATGAAAATATTTAAATTTGTAGTTGTTTAAAAACAGACTCCATTTGATTTGCATGTGGGTTCCGACAAGTTAAAACCTACCATCTAAACACAACTATAGACAAAAAAACTTGCGCCACCAAAATAAAGTTGACTAATTAGAATTAAAATACTATTTGAAAAATTGTCAAATTATTGAGAAAAAATGACAAGAATAGAATTCTTTTGAGATTAAAAACACTATCAAAAAACAAACCATAACCATTGCACAGACATACAATAGCTAGGCCTTTCGCGATAAACAATCGATTACCGGTAATCGCATGATAAATGAAAATTATTTACCTCATTTTCATTTATTGGCTTTATCGTTTCTTCTGTCTCTTTCTACTGAAGACACTGGATGACAAAAAGCTCAAAGCTGGTGCTCTTCAATGACCCCTTCCTTTCTCTTTTCTCTTTAAAATCCGTTTTAACCATTCAAAAATCGCATTTTTGGATCGTTAAAACTAAAGCAGCTGAGAAGCTAAGTACGAGCTAAGCTAACAGGCCGACCTCAGGGAAAAACATCTGTCTTGTCAAGGCTCCAAAATTCACAGTTGAAACCCGTGCCTTTGTAAAAAGTAGTTTTTCTCTGCAAAAATAAGCTGAGAACTTGTTTACTGATTTTTTTTTTAATTAAAAGCTTTGTGTAAAAAATGCTAAAGAGCTCAAACCACATTGAGCGTCCGCCATTTTGAGAACCAAAAAACAGGAACGAGAGACAGCCCGTGTCACGTCAAGGCTTCCATTTTTCTTAAAAAGACATGCTGCTCGCTCCCTCACTATCCATCTTTCAGTTCAAACTGTCTTACACTGCCATCCAGTGGTCAACAAAGGTACTACACACAAAAATTAACAAACATTTCTTCTTAACCTTGACATTACTAATTATTGTCAAATTTCAAACAATATTATCGTTTATCGCAATAATTTCTGAGACAATCGCCCAGCAAAATGTATTATTGTGACAGGCCTAACAATAGCTATGTGTTTATAAATAAATTGTATAAAAAATGTCTATACACTTAACAACTGGTTTTAGTGAACTTCTCTTAACACTTTTTTTTTTACCGTAACTCATGTCAGAAGCTGTACATGACAACAAATAAAATTCTCCCAAATTTCTAGCGGTTCAGGCTGCAGTACGATTATCATTATTATTATTATTATTATTATTGTTATTGTTATTGTTATTATTATATTATTATTTATTTATTTATTTATTTTATTTATTTATTATTTTTTTAATATAATAATAATTCTTTATTCATTTCATATCCTAAAAACAAATTAATTATATATTTAGAACAACAATTATATTTACAACAATTATATTTACAACAACAAAAAGAAAAGAAAACCAATACAATGAAATGAAAGGTAGCAGAGAGAAGAAAATAATGCTTATAATATCTGCCCCTTTTTTCTCATAAATAAAATTCAAACAATAACATTCTTCAGTTAGTAATACAATAATTATTAAAGAGCAATAATAGTATTTTTAAGGTACTGTATGCAGCAGATGTTTTGAAAGCTTTTTTTTAACACGTCAACACTACATTTGTATGTATGTTTGGCAAAGAAATTACTAATGTGCTTCAGGGAGAAACAAAAAGACGATTGTTTGTGCTCAGGGAGATTTGAGGTTTATGGTCTAAATCTGTCAAAGAATGCTGCTTAATGTGGGCTGGGGGATTTTCTAGATCTTTCACCACTGTAGCAAAAAATAAAGCCTGACTAATGGATGATCAACACACCAGAAGGTTGAAGAAAAAAAAAAAAAAAAAAAAAGCAAAGAGTGGCTGCTTTTAGACTAGACCCAGACTAAATTTTAAGTCCTGTCTTTCCATAAAAAACTGTGAGAAACTTACATAATTAAAGACTAAAATAAAATGTTAGCATTATTTATATGAAGTTTCCTAAAAGATCAATTGACTTCATGGTTGTTTGTGAGTGCGTGGGCGGGATTTTCCCACATTCTCATTAAAATGGACTGAGCATGAAAAGATTTACAAAGAAGAATGTCTGAAAATCCCTGCAATCCTGGTGAACATACTTGCGGCTGTCATAATTCTGGAGTTTTTGTGTTTGCATCTAAGCAGTCCTAAGTAAAGGATCTGAACACTTCTGCTAATGTACTGCAACATAAAAGTAAAAAAAAAGTTTTCAAACTTACTCAGCCCACTCTAGGCAAAGTCATTTACAGTTGATGAGGTCAGCTGCTTTAGTTTTGGTTCGTTTTTCTTCCCTTCATGACCAGGGAATGGGTTATTCTGTGATGTCAACTCAAACAGAAAATTTGTACCCAAGTAGGCCTGTCGCGATAAACAATAAATCAATTAATCGCATCCATCCATCCATCCATCCATTATCTTTTACCCGCTTCTTCCATTTTTTGGGTCACGGGGGTCGCCGGTGCCCATGTCCAGCAATCGCTGTGCAAGAGGCGGGGTTCACCCTAGACGGGTCGACCTCATTTTCATTTATCGGTTTTATTGTTTCTTCGACACATCTCTTTGACACTGGATGACAAAAGGCTCAACTCCGGTGCTCTTCACTGACCCCTCCCTTTCTTTTTTCTCTTTAAAATCTATTTTAACTGTCCAAAATTACGTTTTTGGACAGTTAAAAGTAGCTAAGCTACGAGCTAAGCTAACAGGTCGACCTCAGGGGAAAAAACTCCTGTCTTGTCGAAGCTCCAAAATTCACGGTTAAAACCCGTGCCTTCGTCTAAAAAGTTGTTTTTCTCTGCAAAAAGAAGCTGAGAACATGTTTTCCTGATTTTTTATTAAAAGCTTTGTGTGAAAAATGCTATGCTAAAGAGCTCAAACCACACCGAGCGTCTGCCATTTTGAGAACTGAAAAATAGGAAGCAGAGACCGCCCATGTCACGTCAAGGGGTCTCCCTCCCATTTTTCTTAGAGGCACGTTGCTCGCTCCCTCACTATCCACCCTTCGGTTCAGACACTCTTCTACTGCCATCTGGTGGTCAAAAACAGGTACTACACACAAAAATTAAACATTCTTTTTAAATTTGACAATAATTACTAATTGTCAAATTTCAAACAATATTATCGTTTATCGCAATAATTTCTGAGACAACTACAGTATTTTCTGGTGTATAGGTCGCACCTGTGTATAGGTCGCATTGTCCAATTATCACCAATAGATTGGAAAAATCCCTAGATAGGTCGCACTGGTGTATAGGTCGCACCTACGTTTAGCTCTGCTGCAAATGTCTGCCACAGGAGCGCACAGCAAGGCTTTTAAGAAGATTAACACTTAAAAACAATTATTTGTTTGATAAAAATTATAGCAAATATGTGTCTGAGCTGAACTTTTCCTTAATAAATGAACGTAATTGTGAAATGAGCTGGATTTAAAAATTTGTTTCGCCGAAAGTGATAAAAAGCCATATATAGGTCGCACCTGAGTATAAGTCGCAGGCCATGAAAAAATGATAAAAAGGTGCGACCTATACACCGGAAAATACGGTAATTGCCCAGCAAAATCTGTTATCGTGACAGGCCTATACGCAAGTGATAATTGAAGAAACTCAAATTGAACACCAAAGTTCATGTTCGGTAATCCAGGTATAAAATCCAACAATGTTCAGTCTGGTCATCTGAACGTTTAAAAAAAAAAAAAGAAACTGTCCAGATGACCTGACTGAACACTGTTGAATTTTATACCTGGCTTATTGAGCATGAACTTTGGCGTTTTGAACCACTTTGGCATGACTGTTTCAGAGGAGTTGACGGGGGAGAGGGCAGGCCCCGGAGGCCATCTTAACACCAGCAAACTGGTTTTTCCACTATGGAGTATGCTGTTGTTGTTGGAATCAGTTTGGTTTGGTGGCTCCTCAGATCGAAGAAGTCCTTTGGATGAAGGACAAAACGTCTCAGCTTAAAAAAGAAACCGTCCAGATGACCTGACTAAACATTGATGAATTGAAATGTTCATTATTTTCTCGCTCTTTCTGTGCAGTCCTGCCCAAACAAAATGGAAGAGTTGCCATCGTGACTGGTGGGACCAGAGGAATGGGGTTTGAGACGGCAAAACACCTGACAAGCCTTGGCATGCATGTGATCATAGGTAGGCTTCTGTTCAGATGGTACTTTAATTGTTTTCATTCATATTATAGTATTAGTATTTATTATTTTATTTTATAGTATATTATTAAAGTAGGTTTTTTTGTAAACTTGTCTGTTGACTAAATGTGGCGACTTTGATCCACAAAATAAAGTTGCTTCTGGCTGAGTAGAGTTTGCTCTGTGACGCATCTCCAATGATCCATGTTGAGCAGTGGTGGGATGTAACGAAGTACAAGTACTTTGTTACTGTACTTAAGTACATTTTTCATGTATCTGTACTTTACTTACATAGAGTTAAACGTGGGTACTGTACTTTTGACTTTTACTCCATTAAATTTTACATTAAGTATCTGTACTACTACACTACATTTCTATAATGCATTGCGTTACAAGTTACATTCACGTTGCGTTTTTTTATTTATTTGTTCGTTAGTTTGAAAGTAACCAATGGCGGTAGGGGAGTTGGTCCATTGAACCATTGCAAAGTGGGCAGGTAATGTTAGGCCCACCTTCAAGAAGAGCTGGGCCAATTACGTATTTTCTAGTATATACATCATTGAGGTGGACGCACCCACAGCACCGCTAACACACCCAAAATGGATTCCACCATGGAGAGTCAGTCAGAGGATACACGTCACCCACGGCCTTATTGAAAGACTATTGAAAGACTGTTCAGTACAGCAGGACAGATTCTCTCTCCTAAAAAAGCCAGACAGGACGCAAAAAACTTTGAAAACCAACTTCTTCTGAACTTGAACAATAAATTCTTGCCACAATATTAAAATGTGTCAGTTCATGTTGTTAGGAGACGAGAGATGTCTCCAAATGGCTTGACACTCGGGTTCAAGTTTTGAAAATTGTGTCAGTGGAAAAAAAACAAGTATAGAAATAAAGCAAAAAGCTAAAGTGAGTATTTGCCAAAGAAATGACATGAAAACAGCTAAAACTACACATTTTTTGTTTGTTTGTATAACAACCAATAAACTTCAGTTTTATGTTGGTTTTAGTCAAAGCTTTTAAAAGAGCCTCTGTGGAGGAACGAAAGAGCTGCATGTGGCTCTAGAGCCGCAGGTTGCAGACCCTGCATGACAAGGTTGACTAGACAGTATTTTAACTAGAGTTGATGACAAGCTGGAGTTGAAATGATCAGATATTCCTTTGTTAGGTCTAATGCTCCTCTTTCTGTCAAGACAACTTTTACTTAAATGTGTTTACTGCAGTTAAAATTACATACTGTATTGGTTTTACTTTGTGTTAAATAAAAACCTTCAAAGGTATACCGTAATCATTCCTCTTTCTTATTTTGCTTAATGGCATTTAACTCTGCAGGTCACCCCTGAAATTCTGATGCACAGAACCACAATTCCAAGTGTGAATGGTGTCTCACAATAAAAACATGCATTATCTGCAGCATTGTTCATTAAAATGGCTCAACACTATTAATGTACTGTATTACAGAAAATATACATACGGTAATATTATTGTAGACAATTGCTTTAGGTAATACACTCAACAAGTACTTTTACTTTTAATACTGTAAGTATTTTTAAAAGCAAGTACTTATTTTACTCAAGTAAAAACATTAACATAGTACTTCTACTTTTACTAGAGTACATTTTTGTCTGTTTATTTGTACTTTTACTTAAGTACAGTGTTGGGAGTTCTTTCTCTACCACTGATGCCGAGTCCACCTAGTACTTTGTGTATTTTTTTAAACTAACACAAAGACTTTTGTTGCCTGGCAAACAGCACCTGTATTAATTTACATGTTGGTCAGTATGACGGAAAAAGATACTGATAAAAAAAAAGTGACGTTCAACAGTGACAGTCCTATCAGTGTCAGTCCCACAATGACTAGAATATAGCAAAGCAACTCTTTCATCCCAGTGGATGTTCTAGGTGAAACAGTTTGTTTTAAAGTTGTGCGTGGGATGCGTGTATCGAGCATTGTCTTATCTTTTCTGTCGTTGTCAGGAGTTCTTCTAAAGCAGTGTCTCCTGAGCGCGTAGATCCCTCGGTGGTATCAAATCGTGCAGATTCCGATACTTGCTGCACCCTTGTTGGCACCCAGCCTCTAAGGCTCTGGCGCGCTGTTCCTCTGGGCTGGTTAAACTCGTTCTCCTGCCAGTGGGTCCTCTGTTGGTGACCTGGTACCTCGGAACAGCTTGCAGTGGGCGGCGTGGATCCAAGTAGCTCTCTCAGCGACTTTCACGGCCGTGTGGGTCACGAGCAATACCTGGTAGGGTCCGGTCCACCTGGGCGAGTTCCAGTGTTTCCTCCTGAAAGATTTAACCATAACAAAGTCTCCAGGAGTTATGTTGTGTAATTTTACCTGAGCTGGGCTGGGTAGCCCTCCCTGGACTTGCTCTCTGATGGATTTGAGGTGGTTAGTCAGATTAATGCAATACGTCAGCATGTTGTGATCACAATGTTTTAGATCACTAGTTGAGATTGGTCCCACACCCATGTTGGGTGGAGCCGCAAAAAGGATTTCAAATGGGCTGAGGTTATGCTTAGCTCGTCTCCGCATGCGCAAATATGTTAGTGCAATCGGCAAACAAGACACCCAGTTAAGCTTTGTTTCTTCACAGATCTTAGACAGTTTGTTTTTTAATGTTCCATTCTCTCTTTCGACCGCCCCTCCACTTTGTGGATGATAGGCACAGTGTTTGGTCAGATCAAAGTTCAGTACTCGTGATATGTCGTCAAGGATTTGATTTGCGAAATGGGGGCCATTATCACTTGAGATTTTTTGTGGGATTCCCCACCTGGGAATGACTTCTTGTAACAGAAGTTTAGCTACTGTTTTAGCTGTGGCATGCTTTGTCGGGAAGGCTTCTACCCATTTGGAATACATGTCTACCATGACTAGACAGTATTTTTTGTTTTGAGCTGGTGTTAGTTCAATGAAATCAATCATGATGTGTTGGAATGGTGCTGTGATTGTTTTGTGGGCTCCAGAACCTGTGGGTTTAATGGCTTTAGCAACATTATGTGTGGCACAGATTAAACATGCCTCACAGTGTTGTGTGGCTGTCTGATGAAAGTTAATC
>JBBPBX010010351.1:9099-58083 GCA_038048925.1 Garcialebias charrua
ATATATACTGTGTACATATACATAAAATCTGTTTTTTTAAGGGATCATGTTTTCTATTATTTATTTATGGGGAGAAAAGTCAACGACAAATCAAAGTGTTCATGGAGCAAACCTTATTGGTTGTGTTTTCTTTTTTTTCTGGGGTCTTGGTCCTGCATGTTGTGTTTTCCCTCATGTTTACCAGTCTCCCTAGTGTTTTCCCTGTGTTCCAGCACTGTCACACCTGTGTCTGATCCTAATCCTAATCATTGCAGGTGTCTTTCATTTCACCTTGTTACTGTCTTGTCAGTGTCTCTGGATTGTCCTGTCTAAGGCCTTGTGATCTGTTCTCCCTTTCGTGTCTTTTAAAGTAAGTTAGCTGCCCTGACAGCATTTTATTTTTTTTACTCAATGATAAACACATTACTTATTTTACTGGAGTCTCCTTGTCTTCCTGCACGTGGGTTCCTGCACGCTTTGGTCACATCATGTCACTGTCATTTATATTGTATTTATTTATTTATTTAATTGTTAAGGCAGAGAAATTCACACAATTATGTTTTTATTCTATTCAATTAAGAAATACTTTATTAATCCCAGAGGGAAATTAAATAAATATTTTTATATTTAATAATTACATTTTTAACATTTATTTTTTATTAATATAAATATAAATATTTATAAATATTAAATTCTATATTTGGATTAAACATTTTTGGAATTAAAGCGTAAGTAAACTTTTACACATGGTTAAAATTTTAAAATTGTGTTGTATATTTGATCAAGACTTTGATTCAAATATGAGAGAGAGAGAGAGAGAGAGAGAGAGAGAGAGAGAGAGATATACAGTACTGTATTTTCTCTCTTAGACATGGGGTGAGAAGTTCAGTTATCAGGAGATAGTTGGAGTAGAACCACTGCTCCTCCACATCAAAAGGAGCCAGTTGAGGTGGTTCAGGAATTTTGTAAGGATGCTCCCTCAGTGTGTCTGACTAGAAGGAGACCCTGGGAAAGACCCAAGATACACTCAACAGACTGTCTGTCTGTTGGCCTGGGAATGTCTTGGAGTCCTCCCCGAAGAGCTAGAAGAGATGTCTGTGGAAAGAGAAGTCTGGGCCTCCCTGCTCATGCTGCTGCCCCATGACCCACCTATCAAACAAGCACAAGATAGATGGATGGATACTGAATTTTATCTTCAAATATGTTTCATTGTTGAAGTGTAGATGATAAACCTAAACAACACAGCAAAAAAACAAACAAACAAAAAAAAGGTTTCCACTTGTTTTTTGCAAAACAAAACTTTTGAGGTCTAAGAATGAGAAAAGTTCTTTTTTTTAGTTTAGTTTATTCATTCATTTTATAATAAAAAACAAAATAATACAACATTATACAACAAATAAAGTTACATTATATATCATTTTCTTTCCCATTTTCATTTGCAAAAATCCAAAGAACAAGTTTTAAAATGATCACAGATGTTTTGCTTTTAACCATCTACTGTGTTAAAAAAAAACAAAGTCAAAGGGTCTGTGAAACGTATCTGTCTGTTTTTATTAAAAAGGGGGAAAAGAAATGTAAGGCTTGTGACATAATTCAATTGTTTCCAAGTTAGTATGCACTTAATACATACATACATTCATCATACATAATGTACATAGTCATCTTACCTCAGTTACATTTGAAAGTGTTGCAAGCCTCAGCATTTCTACATACTAGTGAAGTTTGGCCTACAACCTTCAGCTAACTAGAAAGCTAAAGATGACAAAAAAAAAAAACTTTCAGCACAACAATGACCCCAAACAAACATCCAAATTAGCAAATAATAACCTTAACAGAAAAAAAGTTTAGGCCATAGCTGAGATCATTTATTATAAAATCTGTGGGGTGATCTGAAGAGGGCTGAGCACAGGACATGCTCTTGATTACAACCAGAGCGCCTTAATAAGAAAAAAGGTGTGAATGTTGTCAAACCAAAATGTGCCATGATGGTAGACTCATAAGAACACTGAATGCTGCGATGAAAGCACAAGTTGATCTAACAAAGTATGTAATATTTTAACGGTGTGCAATATATGTGTAATAATCTAATTAGTTATTTCTATTTTTATATATATTCCATCTCACAATTATTTATCTTTCTTAATTTTATTTTCAATTTAACATGTTAGAAGTAGCAAACGTTTAAAATGTATTAAGGTGAATACTTTCTTTAATGACAAAAACCTAACATTTAAAAGGGTGCATAGATGTTCCCTTTCAGTCAGTTCTCTCGGTGCAACATACTTGCTATGGGAATTGCGCCCCCATGCGATTACCTGAAGGAATACATGCACGCCTTTACGGCTAGGGCGTCAGCGTCGCGCCAGAGGCCCCGCCCTCTGGGTATTTAAACGGCTGATGCCCCTCCATCTTTCTCTTTTTTGCCCTTCACCTCGCTTAACACCTGAACTTCGTGGGACTTCTCTGTTGTCGCATCGCTCGACTGAGGTGAGCTTGCTCCCTACACTGAGCGTACAGAGAAATTTTCCTGCGTACTGCTGGGCTGGCGAAAGCTAGTCCAGCGTTTTTCTACTTACCTCAAAGTTTTCTCCTCTTTCCGCAGCTGCTTCACTCGACGATGCTAACTGCGTCACAACCGCCTGCTAACCATTAGCAGGCTAACCAGCGAAAGCAAGACGACGGAGAAGACGGCTTCGAACAAAAGGAAACTAGGACCAACTTCTACTCTTCTCGTCTCCGGACATGGCTCCCGAGAAGGGAAAACGGAGGACAAAGAAGAAGAAAACCAGGATGACGAGTCCTCGCTCGCGCCCATTCCCCAACGGATACGGCTACTTCCTCTCGGCGACGGACACCCACGAGGCCTGTCCTGTCTGCCTAGGGATTCTGCACGCGAGGAAAGCACTGGAATTCCCCGACTCCTGCTCCCATTGCGTCAAATGTCGGCGGTAGTGAGGAAACGCCGAGCGGACGCGTTAGCTAAATCCATGGCTAAGGCCGCGGCGCTGAAGGTTGCACGTCGTACACTGAAAAAAGAACTTGTTGGTTTAACGTAATATAATGGTGGAAATTGGTTGCACACATACATTTTGCTTTGGCAGCACCAATAACAATCAAGTTAAATTAACACAAAATTTTAACATTGGAAAAAGATGAATATATTGTGTTGAAGAAATGTGATTGAAACACATTAGGATGACATGATTTGAGCTTATGGAATACTTTAATCTGACACAAAATTTTCACTTTGGAAAAAGATGAATATATTGTGTTGAAGAAATGTGATTTAAACACATTATGACGACATGATTTGAGCTTATGGAATACTTTAATCTGACACAATTTTATCCCTTTATTCCAACACTATTTAATAACTTTCACTTAAATACCACTTTTTAATTAAAAACTACACATTATCTTCATTTTAAATGTTAGTATTATATTCAAGTGTCAGTATTATATTCAAGTGTCAAAAACTAAATTTTACGAATGTCTCCTAAACTGCATTTTTCTCTTCCAAGACAGTTGCCAGCAACCCTTAATCTTTACAAACAAAATGACTATTTTCCCTAATTAACCTTCTTAAAGAAAGGTCAAAGGCCACGATCTTTGAAAAACACAAATTCAGCTCAAGAAGGTCCGTATTGTCTAGATAAAATTAAAATATTACAACAGTTGACAATTCAGTGCAGCTGTTTGACTGACTTAAAAATGCAGAAATGTTCCAATTAACATTTAAATAAACATTTACTAGGATAATAACACTAACTTTTCTAAACATAAACAACATTAACCATTTTACCTCTTAATAAAAATCAGCAGTTGCATTTCAAAACCTTTATTTATGAACCAGAAACTATACAGCAACAATACAGTGAATGTAAAAAAAGTGCCATTTGTTAAAAGGAAAAAAGGAAAAAAAGTGCGGTTTGTTCAAATATAAAAAGTGCCGTTTGTTCAAATAAAAAAAAAGTGCCGTTAAAAAAGTGCCGTTAAAATAAAAAAAGTGTCGTTTGTTCAAAGAAAAGAAGTGCCATTTGTTCAAAGAAGCATATTGAAAATATCCAATCTCTAGACTCGTTTTGAACATTACCAAACAAGTCATTTCAAACGAACCTGATGTCACTCTACAGCTTTTCATTTTTAAACAAAAATGTTAATGTAAACTGAAATAAACATGGCAGTTTTTGAGTTAAATCAACGTGTCACAAGTTCCTGCCGATTATTCACCTGGAATTTCAAGCTTTTAAAACAGGAGAGCAAGTTTGAGACTTTCAGTACTCTCACCTGTAACTGACCACATCACGAATAACAGATAATTTCACTTTCTTAACAAGTTCTCCTAAACATGAGATAATTAAAGATATATTTTTATAAACAAAACTGCTGCTTGTTCACCCTTAAAATTGGAACCTCCATAAAAAAGGTTGGAGCAAGTGTGAGATGAAATGTCTTCTCACCTAAAGCTGACCACATCAGTGAAACAGAATATAACAATATAATTGTTTTATAACAAGTGCAAATAAACACCAAGAACATTCTTTTTAAAAACAAGAAAATAAATTGTTTCTATGGAAAATTAAACAGTGAATTAACCTTTGAAAATGTGAAAATCAACTGACATTTAAATGTCCTCATGTGGAGCTTACCACATCATGTAAACCTGGTTTTCATTACATGTCCAGTTTTGTTTTCAAGTTTTGAGCTTTTCTGGAAAGCTGGATCACATCCAAGTCCATGTGAAAATCAAATCACATTTAAATGTCCTCATGTGGAGCTTACCACATCATGTAAACCTTGTTTTCATTACATGTCCAGTTTTGTTTTCAAGTTTTGAGCTTTTCTGGAAAGCTGGATCACATCCAAGTCCATGTGAAAATCAAATCACATTTAAATGTCCTCATGTGGAGCTTACCACATCATGTAAACCTTGTTTTCATTACAAGTCCAGTTTTGTTTTCAAGTTTTGAGCTTTTCTGGAAAGCTGGATCACATCCAAGTCCATGTGAAAATCAAATCACATTTAAATGTCCTCATGTGGAGCTTACCACATCATGTAAACCTTGTTTTCATTACAAGTCCAGTTTTGTTTTCAAGTTTTGAGCTTTTCTGGAAAGCTGGATCGCATCCAAGTCCATTACCACCTTCTGAATCACCTCAAAGATGTAGCGTAACTGTGATGGGTACCTCATGTTCAATGAGTAGAAAAGTCCAAACAACATGGCTACAGCAAGGGCCACGTTATCAAGTTCCTGCATCACCACGACACCCTCGAGGATTATGCCAACATCTGGACAGTCACTGCCAGGCATCGCTCTGATGACGTAGATGCCCACTGTAGTTTTCTCAATGACACTCAGTGTAGCAGCCTCAGTCATGTCCTGTTTAAAGATGAAACATTTGTTAAAGACTTTTTTACAGATCACTTTAGAATGCATTAACTCTTATTCTACCATTTATTTAAACCCATATAAGCAGAATGTTAAATGGCTGTAGCAAAAAACAGTCCTGCCATGCTGCCATCCATGGTCCATTTATAATACAAAAAAAAAAAAAACAAAAAAAAAACAATGCTTTTGTCTCAAATGCAGAGGAGCCTTCAAGATTTACATTAGTTTTTATTTGAAAGACATTAGCCTACCACGCTAAGCGAACAAAAATATTTTATTTTAGCTTCACAATTTGGATTACGTGTCTGGTTCAGTTTTGGAAAATAACATTCAAACAAAAACTAATGATAAGATTTAACTTCATTTTTCCTGGTGTTGTTTTTATGTTACTACGATAGATGATTTTGATCGTTAACCTGGAGTAGGGGTGGGCGATATATCGAATATACTCGATGTATCGTGATATTTTAAATGTACGATGGTTAAAAGGGCTATATCGTCTATATCGAGGATCCTCCTGCTGTCGCGCGGGTTCCCACTCGCCCCCCTCCTTCCTGCAGGCTGCAGGAGGACGGAGCTTCGGAGACTTTCAGCACAACATGTAAACACGGCAGGCTAACCTGGAGTTGATATACTCAGGGCTGAATATCAGTCCCAGTTGGACCCTTGACAGACAAATCAGGCCAGTATGACGAGATGTCATAATTTTTGTTCTAAGGTATAAAAAGGGGTTTCTTTTTTAAAAGTTTTATACAGGGTCTTAAGCTTAAGGCAAGTTATAGTTAAAACGTCTGTAAGACTTCAATAATGCCACTTGAAATTAAATTTAAGACCATATTCCCAAAGAGCTCCACAGTGACTGGTCTGAATGACTATAGACCGGTGGCCCTCACCCCGATAGTCGCTAAATGTTTTGAGAAACTGGTCATGTCCCACATCAAGGCAACCGTCAACATCAATGAGGACCCTCATCAATACGCATACCGTGAGAACCGATCAACAGAGGACGCCATTTCTTCCGTGGTCCACACTGCTCTCACCCACCTGGATCAGAAAGACTCATACGTGCGTCTGCTCTTTGTGGACTTCACATCTGCCTTCAACACCATGATCCCCCAAACTCTGATAGACAAACTATCTACACTTGGACTAAGCCCCTCTATTTGTAACTGGATACTAGACTTCTTAACAGACAGACCACAGTCCGTGAAGATCCACAACTTCTCCTCCTCCACCATAACCCTCAGCACTGGCTCTCCTCAGGGATGTGTGCTGAGCCCCCTTCTGTTCACTCTGCTCACATATGATTGTACAGCCACACTTCCAGGCTGTCATATTGTTAAGTTTGCAGATGATACAGCGGTGGTGGGATGCATCACAAACAATGATGAGTCCAGCTACAGACAGGAGGTGGAACACCTGGAGAGCTGGTGCAAAGAGAATAATCTTCACATGAATGTGAAGAAGACAAAGGAGATGATTGTGGACTTCAGAAGGAACAAACACACCCATGCCCCACTGAAAATAGGTGGGTCTGCAGTGGAAGTGGTCTCCAGCTACAAATACTTGGGTGTACACATGAATGATAACCTCAGCTGGAGCAACAACACCACCAGCCTGATCAAGAAAGGTCATCAGAGACTCTACTTCCTCAGACGGCTGAGACGAGCTGGTCTGAGCAGCCCAGTCCTCACCTCCTTCTACAGGTGTGCAGTGGAGAGCATCCTGTGCTCCAGCATCAACGTGTGGCATGGAGGCTGCACAGTTGAAGAGAGGAAAGCTCTGCAGAGAGTGGTGAAGGCTGCACAGAAGTCTGTTGGAGTCAGTCTCCCCACAATCACAGACATTTATACCTCCAGATGCAGGAAAAGAGCCACCTGCATCATGAAAGACCTCACTCATCCAGCACACTCACTCTTTGCCCCACTCCCCTCAGGACGGAGGTTGAGGAGCATCAAGTGTAGAACCACTAGACTGAGGAACAGCTTCTACCCTGAGGCTGTTAGACTCATGAATAAATAAAAATAAAATAAAAAATAAACACTGCAAAATATCACATCATACTGATGCTGATCTGTTTTCTTGTTGCTGTGTTCATCTGTGTTCATCTGTGACCATCTGCTCATACAAACTCATGTTCGTGCTGCTGTTTATTCCCACTATATTAGGCTTAGTGTATTACTAGTTGATGTTTTTCTTAGTTAGTTCTAGATGTTATTACTGTTTTTCTCTTTCATTTGTTGTTGGATGTAACTGGAACCTCGTGTACATAATCTCGTTTTCATCACATGGACCACATGCGGTCGCTCATCTGTGTCATCCTTAAGAATTAACATAGAGAAAATAGAAATGTGAACTCAAATTTCCAGTAGTATGAAAAAACTTGAACACAAAAAATAAAAAAATCGAAGGTTTTCAACCAGTCGTCATATGACATTAACATAGCTAAAATATAAAAAAATGTACATTTGACCTGATCAGTATGGACTGGACTTTTTATAATAATCTGATTACCGGTACCGGTATATAAAAAGATGAATATCTCACACTGGGACAGTGAACAAAATAAAAAAGGGTTCTTTTAGAGGAATCAAAAATTCATCACACACACTCACTCTACTGTAATTATAACCACAGGTAGATTTGATAATTAGTCGTCACACACAAAGCAAGTTGGGCTGCACAATGGATACAGTATACCAATTTTCTACTGAAGAATTGCAAAGCATATGTACTTTATGGGATAGGAAAAGTTGAAAGTTCTTACTGTCATCATGGCAGCTATGTTTCCAAGTTTTTTGCCCACCTCGCCCGATCGCTTTGAAAACACTTTCAGCAGACTTTCAGAAAGACAGTCAAGCTGCGAGAGAAACCTTGACTGCAGAGGCATGGTTGTGATGCGCTTGAATTCTGCATTTACCTNACATTGAAGTTTAGTGCAACAGTATAAATGTCTAATTTAAAATAAGCAGCTCAACTTAAAATACCAGAACATGACCACAACCTGACCAGAACCTGGCCAGAACCTGAGCAGAACCAGAACCTGAGCAGAACCAGAACCTGAGCAGAACCAGAACCTGAGCAGAACCAGAACCTGAGCAGAACCAGAACCTGAGCAGAACCAGAACCTGAGCAGAACCAGAACCTGAGCAGAACCAGAACCTGAGCAGAACCAGAACCTGAGCAGAACCAGAACCTGAGCAGAACCAGAACCTGAGCAGAACCAGAACCTGAGCAGAACCAGAACCTGAGCAGAACCAGAACCTGAGCAGAACCAGAACCTGAGCAGAACCAGAACCTGAGCAGAACCAGAACCTGAGCAGAACCAGAACCTGAGCAGAACCAGAACCTGAGCAGAACCAGAACCTGAGCAGGCATGTAAACAAATAAGAAACTTAAAGTGTCCGTTTTATAAAATAAGGCTAGTAACATGCTTTTCTGAACAGCACTCCTTAACTCTCCTCCTGTGGCTTCACAGAAGGAAGTGTATGTTTTTAAATATAAATATAAAGTCTCTTGCAGCGTGAGCTGGCTCGTCTTCGGCTGCGTCGTCTGGTTAAACTCTGTGTATTGTGTCGGGTGTTTGTTTCTGATGTGCCTAATCAGGTTTAAATGCAGCCTTTTCCTTACCTTCTCTTGAAATACGAACTTTCCATTTGTCATCCACTTTAAAATATCTCCACACAACAGACATCGCTGCCTCCACTTCAAGTTAATGCCGCGTTCCGCTTCTTTTTTACGACAGTCACCGCTTTACAGCAGGCACTGCTTTACGGTAGGCACTGCTGCAAAACTATTGTGCATGTTTTGTTCCGAGACAATTTGACTCTGTAACTCAACATACAGTTAATATAATATTCCCGTTTGTGTTTAGAATAAATATACACATATATATCCGATCCCTGATCGGTGTGTAACGCCCGAGTCGAGTCGAGTCTGAAATCACGTGATCGGGACCCGGTTTCCGATCACGTGATCGGATCGGGACATCCCTAGTAATCTCTGAAAAAAACTAAAACAAATTTTGTCCCCTTGCTTCTCCAGGTGGTAAATAAGCATTTCTAAAAAGAAAAAGTGACCTGCCATTTTCCAGCCAATAAAAACAAAGTTTGTAACCAGCCAATAAAAACCGAGCTTGAATTTGAATCAGCCAATAAAAACAGAGCTTGAATTTGAATTTCAACAGACCACAAGGGGGCAGAGCCATATATGGCTCTGAGGGGGAGGGATCAGAATGCTTTGCTTGTTCAGTCCATAAAGCATCACGCACACATGGCTGACACTCTGTAGGTTATGGAGGACTTCCACACCTTCCAGCACAACACCAACATCAGCAAAACGTCCATTACCTGGACCATCAGGACCACGACCCTCTGCTCGGACAGTGTAGATGCCCATGGTCTTCTCCGCAATGTCTGCCTCAGCCTCTCTGGATTCAATATCCTGGAATATAAAGAGAACAGAATGATTGGCTATGAGATCCTAACCTTGACCACTAAAATCTAAGCAACTCATCCATAGGCCAAGCAAGTATGTATCATGTTTGTATGTAGCATGTATGTATGTAGTATGTATATATCATGTATTCATGTATGTATGTAATATGTATGTATGTATGTATGTATGTATGTATGTAGTATGTAGCATGTGTGTATGTATGTAGCATGTATGTATGTCACATTCACATAGCCTGTATGTATGTAACATGTATGTATGTAGTATGTATGTAGCATGTATGTAGTATGTATGTCACATGTATGTATGTATGTAACATGTATGTATGTAGCATGTATGTATGTATGTAGCATGTATGTAGCATGTATGTAGCATGTATGTATATAGCATGTATGTAGTATGTAGCATGTGTGTATGTATGTAGCATGTATGTATGTCACACTCACATAGCCTGTATGTATGTAGCATGTGTATATGTATGTATGTATGTATGTATGTATGTATGTATGTATGTATGTATGTATCATGTATGTAATATGTATGTATGTATTATGTATGTATGTAGCATGTATGTATGTAGCATGTATGTATGTAACATGTATGTAGCATGTATGTATGTAATATGTATGTAAGTAGCATGTATGTAGTATGTAACATGTGTGTATGTATGTAGCATGTATGTATGTAGCATGTATGTATGTATGTCACACTCACATAGCCTGTATGTATGTAGCATGTGTGTATGTATGTAGCATGTATGTATGTAACATGTATGTAGCGTGTGTGTATGTATGTATGTAACATGTATTTATGTAATACAGTATGTATGTAAGTAGCATGTCTGTAGTATGTAGCATGTGTGTATGTATGTATGTATCATGTATGTAATATGTATGTATGTATTCTGTATGTATGTAGCATGTATGTATGTATCATGTATGCAGCATGTATGTATGTAACATGTATGTATGTAGCATGTATGTATGTCACACTCACATAGCCTGTATGTATGTAGCATGTGTGTATGTATGTATGTATGTATGTATCATGTATGTAATATGTATGTATGTATGTATGTATGTATTCTGTATGTATGTAGCATGTATGTATGTAGCATGTATGTAACATGTATGTATGTAACATGTATGTAGCATGTATAGAATATAGAATATATCTTTATTGACCTTGACATTGCACCGGGGCACAAAGACAACGTTAATGATTACGCACATTCATCATAGGATAGGGACGAGCGCACGAAGTCGCAGCAGTATAAAACCGCGCCACCACAATCAGATATGGAAAAAGGAAAGACACAATAGGTATCATTTGTGTTATTCAAAAAGAGAGTCTATCAAAGATTGCCTGAGGACACTCCATGATAAAGTCCCAAAAACTCTAACAGCATTAAGCACATCACACGAGACATAGTTGCAGTTTTGACGACAGGCGGGAGGAACAGTCTGTGTGTTTCTGTTCAGATAAGAGCAGTTCGCTGGTCTCAGAGCTCGGCTCCAACCGAGAACACACACACAGAAACCTCTTGGGGGAGGGTGGTTGGGAGGGCAGCGGGCCCTTCAGCTCCCAGCTCAGGAGAAGATTTGTAGGCAGCATTCAAGGCCAGAGACCAGATTAGATTTGTTGCTTATTTTTCAGTCAGACCACAGTGTTCTTTTTACTGCAGTCTTTTAGTCCAGGTGCAGCTTCTGGGTCCAAATCGCCGAATCGAGTCAGGTTCCGAGCTAAAAAGATCCTTCCGTATGTGCCCTGTTTGAATCCGAGCGGCTGTAAAAACGAGTCCCACACACCACGGTCCGCGGCAGCCGCCACTCACCACCGTGTGATTCAGCTCGCACAACAGCTGGGAAGGTCATTCATAGCCTGGTTCAAAGCATTTTTGCTGAGCAGGAAGTCTCGCCAGCTCGCCGATCGCGGCGGTCCCTCAGCCTTCAGTGGCAGGAGCCACCGGTATCCCAATAAATCACAGAGGTTCCACGTCCCCGACAGAGTGAGCGGACAGTTACATTAGCCTGCTCATCGAGTCCATAATGTAGCTCACCGCATGCGTGTCGAAAGGGCGCTCTGGCTCTCCCCGGCCAGAACGCTTCGCGGAAATTTATGTTATCGATAGTATCGATAGATGAAATGGCCCAGAAAGCAGTCCACGCACATAAATCCATCCCAAATTGGTTCGAGCGAGCGCTGAAGAGTTATAGACGAGACAAATGCAGAAGCAGGGAGGGGGAAACCAGCGAGGTTAGGAGTGAAAGGAGATGCGACCTGCCCTGCCGAGAGCTGAAGAGAAGAGATGTATGTGTATGTATGTAATATGTATGTATGTAATATGCAGTATGTATGTAAGTAGCATGTATGTAGTATGTAGCATGTGTGTATGTATGTATCATGTATATAATATGTATGTATGTATTCTGTATGTATGTAGCATGTATGTATGTAGCATGTATGTATGTAATATGTATGTATGTATTTTGTATGTATGTAACATGTATGTAGCATGTAACATGTATGTATGTAGCATGTATGTATGTCACACTCACATAGCCTTTATGTATGTAGCATGTGTGTATGTATGTATGTATCATGTATGTAATATGTATGTATTCTGTATGTATGTAGCATGTATGTATGTATTCTGTATGTATGTAGCATGTATGTATGTAACATGTATGTAGCATGTATGTATGTAATATGTATGTATGTAATATGTAGTATGTATGTAAGTAGCATGTATGTAGTATGTAGCATGTGTGTATGTATGTATCATGTATGTAATATGTATGTATGTATTCTGTATGTATGTAACATGTATGTATGTAGCATGTATGTATGTAACATGTATGTAGCATGTATGTAATATGTATGTAAGTAGCATGTATGTAGTATGTAACATGTGTGTATGTATGTAACATGTATGTATGTAGCATGTATGTATGTATGTCACACTCACATAACCTGTATGTATATAGCATGTGTGTATGTATGTATCATGTATGTATGTAATATGTATGTATGTATGTAGCATGTATGTAGCATGTATGTAGCATGTAGCATGTATGTATGTATCAGTTATGTATGTAGCATGTATGTATGTAGTATGTATGTAGCATGTATGTATGTATGTATGTAGTATGTATACAGACTGAGTGATCATATCAACAAACCTCATTGTCAGCAAAGGGTTTAGGCTTCGGAGCGGGCACATGAACCTCTTCGTAACCTTTGCGCTGCTTACGAAAAGAGCCATCTGGGAGCTGGCAACGTTTGTTGGCCATGAAATGGCTACCCTGAGTGAAGGTCAAGTCTTCAAGGTCCAGAAGCTGTCGAGGCACCACTGACTGTAGGAGAACACGACAGCTTTAACAGTCTGGCACATTTCCATAAAGTGTATGGCTCAATAGAAAATGTGACAGTATTTACCTCTCCATGGCCAATGTCCATTGCTTCCAAGTCATCAACGCAAGACTTCCTCACCCTCTCCCTGCGAGATCCCTCTTCCAAGAAAACAAAACCGAGCTGTGATGGTCCACACAGACAAATGGTTTTATGGCATAACTTCACAAACAGGAAGTCTTACCGGAATGATGTCCTCCTTCTCTGTCTCCTGAAGCTGGTGGAGGATCTTTGACAGCTCCTGATCTGACTCCATTTTCCCTATGATACGTTCCTTTTCTGCTTCACTCTTCACTCACTCATTCACTCAGTCACACCCTCACTCACTCATTCACACCCTCACTCACTCAGTCACACCCTCACTCACTCAGTCACACCCTTACTCACTCACTCAGTCACACCCTTACTCACTCACTCAGTCACACCCTTACTCACTCACTCAGTCACACCCTTACTCACTCACTCAGTCACAGTTACTCACTCACTCATTCAGTCACACAGTTACTCACTCACTCACTCATTCAATCAATCAATCACACAGTTACTCACTCACTCACATCATCACTCACTCACACACACTTACACCATCACTTACACCATCACTCACTCACTCACCCACTCACTCATCACCACTCTCACTCACTCACTCACTCACTCACTCACTCACTCTCACACACTCTACTGTAATTATAACCACAGGTAGATTTGATAATTAGTAGTCACACACAAAGCAAGTTGGGCTGCACAATGGATACAGTATACCAATTTTCTACTGAAGAAATGCAAAGCATATGTACTTTATGGGATAGGAAAAGTTGAACGTTCTTACCGTCATCATAGCAGCTATGTTTTTAGCCCACCTCGCCCGATCGCTTTGCTCTCAGCAGACTTTCAGAAAGACGGTCAAGCTGCGACAGAAACCTTGACTGCAGACGTGATGCGCTTGAATTCTGCATTTACCTGAAACATGAAATTATTGTTACATAATGACAGAGCTAAAAGATTTCAAAAAACAAGTCAACATTTAAAAACAATTCCTGGCAAATCATGCCAGACACTGAATGGTTTGTCATCTGGCCTGGTCAACGGCCTTTTCTTCATCTGAAACCTGTGATGATGATGGCAGCAACCTTCATCATCATCAAACTGCAACAACGTGACCTGCAACAACGACCTGCAGCTACATTGTAGAACAAACACTCATGGACTTACAGTACTTTTACCATTCATCTTTTTTTATTATTAGTATTTGCATTCAATAACCTGTTCAGACTTTTTCAGTGATTTTGAAATCATGTGTTTGCATTAATTTAATATAAAAATTCATTCTTGTATTTGCATTCTTTTAAAGGTGGTGGAGAAAATGTTCTATGTTGAGAATCGTGTTAGAGAATGAAATAAGTCAGTTAATCTCTCCCCCCACACATACACACAGCCTCTACTTTTTTGGGGGGGTGGGGGGTAGACTGACTGTGCTTGCACCCTCTCCAAAAATCCTACCTAAATGCAATGCACTGTATTGTTTTTTATTTTTTATTTAATACTGTGAAATGTTACTTGGGGAAAAATATCAGAAACTAGACAAAAGACAGAAGTCTACGCCACCCCAGATCAACTAGTTGGTCATCTTTCTGACAATAAAAAAATAAATAAAATAAAAAACATGGAAGATTTTTTTTCTTTATTTCACAGATAGACTTTTTTAGGTAGTGTAAGTACTGTTCTCACCACAAAAACTTGAGCAAACGATCCGTTGGCTGTTGCATCTCAATCTGCAGCAAAATAGAAAGAAAAATGTGGTTGTAGCATGCTAATTTAATGCTAGCTTGAGGCTGCAGATATCTTTAGCCGAAGCTCTTCGATGGCAAAACTCCACTAACACCATGCAGTTAACACACAACTGAACAGTCAGTTGGCATACCAAGTATTATGTAAAATAACTATAACCACAGAGTTAAGTTGTGTGTCATGCTAGCTCGCGCTCAATTTTTTTTTTCAAAAGAAGCAGCGCAAATATATGAAACCGATAAAAAAACAGCACTGGCAAACAACCTGACAACTATTAAACGTTACATAGAAATTCTCAAAACAGTTAACGACATTTGACCGTGATTTATATAATATTTATCCAGAAAATTAAGACTTACCGAGTGAACTGCCTTAACACTAAAACTTTCTCACATATTATCACTCAACACAAAGTTTTTAACACTAGACTCTGTGTCACCAAACGGGTTTTCACTAAACTCTCGGTCATGTGCTCATACAGTTTGCACTACTTCTCATAATTGCACTAATGTCTGTATTACATCACTGCCTATAATCATAATACTGTTTACATTCTCTGTTTACATTTATTAATACTGTTTACTTTTATTACTACTGCTTACATGTAATTACTACTGTTTACATTTATTTACACTACTTTAATATCTACACCACTGCTGGTACATATACAGTGTGCTCTGAACGGTCTTATTTAGGGATGCCCAATGTGCCTTACTGCATATGCCACTTTTTGCCTCTACAACAACATCAACTACTACCTCATACATATACTGTGTACATTGACTCATTCGCTGCTTTGCCACTTTGCAAATGTCAATGCTAGAAACCTTTAGTTTATTTTAGTTATACTTTTTATACTCTTTTTTTATACCACTATGCAAAAAAAAAAAAAAAAAAAACACACAGGACAGTGTTAGTTTTACTATTTTTATGCTTATGTCTATTATTATATGTTTCAGTGTTTCAATGTTTAGATGTTTACTGTTGCACCGAGGGACTGAGAGAAACGCAATTTCGGTCCTGTGTATGTCCTGCACTGTACATATTGCAGATCTGACAATAAAGTTGACATTGACTTTGACTTTGACTTTGATTAGTAACAACTCAGACTTTTCGACCACCTTCTGTTGCGTTCTTGACTGAGCTGCGCATGCGCGCAAGTACAGCGCGCGAGAGGAAATCCCGTTCAGTATCGCGCGAGAGACAAAATCCTGTGTCATATCGCGAGATTTACCTTTGACATGGTTAATGAATCATTTGAGACAAACGTGATTCGAACAAGGAGTGTACTGTCTCTGCCTAGCGCGTAGGATTTACACTATATAATACTGTTTCAGCTTAAAACATGTGGTAGTTAAGTTTAATACACTAAAAATTATTACTTTAATCCAATAGAGGCCTATTCTCTTTTTTTCAGTGTGGATTGTCCATAACGAACACCATGTTCAGGCATAAGGGTGTCCATATGTGCTCTTGGCACCAGGACACCCTAGGTCGCAGTTCGATGATCGACTTTGTTGTCGTCTCATCTGATCTGCGGCCGCATGTCCTGGACACTCGGGTGAAGAGAGGGGCGGAGCTGTCAACTGACCACTACCTGGTGGTGAGTTGGCTCCGATGGTGGGGGAGGATGCCGGTCAGACCTGGCAGACCCAAACGTATTGTGAGGGTCTGCTGGGAACGTCTGGCAGAGTCTCCCGTAAGACGGAGCTTTAACTCCCACCTCCGGGAGAGCTTTGAACACGTTCCGAGGGAGGCGGGGGACATTGAGTCCGAGTGGGCCATGTTCCGCGCCTCTATTGTCGAGGTAGCTTATCAGAGTTGTGGCCGCAAGGTTGTTGGTGCCTGTCGTGGTGGCAACCCTCGAACCCGGTGGTGGACACCGGCGGTGAGGGATGCTGTCATGCTGAAGAAGGAGTCCTATTGGGCCTTTTTGGCCTGTGGGACCCCGGAAGCAGCAGATAGGTACCGACAGTCCAAGCGGCATGCGGCTCGGGTGGTTGCTGAGGCAAAAACTCGGGCGTGGGAGGAGTTCGGAGAGGCCATGGAGAATGACTTCCGTACGGCTTCGAGGCGATTCTGGTCCACCATCCGGCGTCTCAGGGGGGGAAAGCGGTACGCGACCAACACCATTTATGGTGGGGATGGCGTGCTGTTGACCTCAACTCGGGATGTTGTGAGTCGGTGGGCGGAGTACTTCGAAGACCTCCTCAATCCTACTGGCACGTCTTCCACTGAGGAAGCGGAGCCTGGGGACTTTGGGTCGGGCTCTCCAATCTCTGGTGCTGAGGTCGCCGAGGTGGTTAAAAAGCTCCGCGGTGGCAAGGCTCCGGGGGTGGATGAGATTCGCCCTGAGTTCCTTAGGGCTCTGGATGTTGTGGGGTTGTGTTGGCTTACGCGACTCTGCAATATCGCGTGGACATCGGGGGCAGTTCCCTTGGATTGGCAGACTGGGGTGGTGGTTCCCCTATTCAAAAAGGGGGACCGTAGGGTGTGTTCCAACTATAGGGGGATCACACTCTTAAGCCTCCCTGGTAAGGTCTATTCAGGGGTTCTGGAGAGGAGGGTCCGTCGGATAGTCGAACCTCGGATTCAGGAGGAGCAGTGTGGTTTTCGTGCTGGTCGTGGAACACTGGACCAGCTCTACACCCTCAGCAGGGTCCTGGAGGGCGCGTGGGAGTTTGCCCAACCAGTTTACATGTGCTTTATGGAATGCATTTTCTAGTTGAATTTGAACAAAACATGATGACGTAACAAGCTGTGAAAAAGCTAGATTTATTTCAACAAGTCTGAAACGCTGAGTCAAAAGGCAAAGCTCTCAATTTACCGATCGATCTACGTTCCCACCCTCATCTATGGTCATGAGCTTTGGGTTGTGACCGAAAGAACAAGATCTCGGATACAAGCGGCTGAAATGAGTTTTCTCCGCAGGGTGGCTGGACTCTCCCTTAGAGATAGGGTGAGAAGCTCAGTCATCCGGGAGGGACTCGGAGTAGAGCCGCTGCTTCTCCACATCGAGAGGAGCCAGTTGAGGTGGCTCGGGCATCTGGTTAGGATGCCTCCTGGACGCCTCCCTGGTGAGGTGTTCCGGGCATGTCCCACCGGGAGGAGACCCAGAGGAAGACCCAGGACACGCTGGAGGGACTATGTTTCTCGGCTGGCCTGGGAACGCCTTGGGATTCCCCCAGAGGAGCTGCTCCATGTGGCTGGGGAGAGGGAAGTCTGGGCCTCCCTACTTAGGCTGCTACCCCCGCGACCCGACCCCGGATAAGCGGACGAAAATGGATGGATGGAATACAGGACCAGTTTAAAGGGTCGGTCAACCTCAATTCAAGGAATTGGCTCATGGAATGTCTTGGAGACTGAAGTCAAAAATGCAGCAACAATGATTACATTTAAGAAAATGATAAAAAGTGGACTATTGCAAAGATATAAATGAAATACAGTTGTGTATGTTGCTTTGTAGTTCGATATTTTTTTTGGCAAATTGTTTCTTGTTTTTTATTGGTTAAAGTTGATTGTTGTTTGATTTGATGGATTGTAAGAGGGGGCAGTTAAAATAAGATTTTTTCTTCTTACTGCCACCCTTCATTTTATTTATGTGTTGTATATTTATTTGATGTGAAATGTTGTATTATTATTTTTTTATATATAAAATGAATGAATAAACTAAACTAAACTAAAACTAAATGTCGGAGGATAAAGCCGCGCTCCTCTTTCCTGTTTCTTTTTACAGACATGATAAGCCTCGCCCAGCTGTAGGTGCGAGCGCACACTGACTGACGATTTGACGTCATTGTTTTAGCTAAGGTCCTACTCGGAACATAAAATTAGAAAAGATAAATAAATTCACAGGCATTTTTTTAGACGACAGAACGAGAAAAATATAGTTGTGTTTGTTTAAAAAAATTAATACCTCGTCAGATGACATTTATTACTTTTTAATAATTTTTAATGGCCTTAATTTGTGTTAATTTAATTTACTACCTTTTAATACCTTTTACAACCCCGTGGATACCCTGTGGACATTATTAATGTTTGCTACAAGCATACATTATTGCTTTAAATAAATGTTTTATTTGATTACATTATTGTTTAATCTTTTCATGATTTCAATTGAAAATCGATTCTGAATCGAAAATCGATCCTGGAATGAAAATCGTTTTAGAATGGAAAATCGATTTTTAATCGAATCGGTGCATCAAAAATCGGAATCGAATCGATTCTCCAGACACTGACAGATTCGCACCCCTAGTTTATATGTTGTTAATAAAAAGTTTTTTTGATTCTTCCAAACGTTTCCAGATGTTGAAATCTAAAGAGCTGTGTTAGAATATGAATAAAAAGTTATGCAGACATTAAAACACATTTTCTTAATTAAACCTGATTTTATGCATAACGATTCCCATGAACAAGAACTATTATTTATTTAAAGGAGAAATGTAATCAAATCTGAAAAAATCGATATAACAAGAATTTCATATAGTAAACAACACACATAAACATACTGTGTATGCTTTTTTCAGTCAGAAATAGTTTTTTACATTCTTCCTGCACTTCCTGCCGATTTATGGTAATTTCTGGAGGACAGGAAATGACGTATATTGTGCCATCATGGTCTCCAAGACAATGAGCCCAATGACAGAGTTGGCAACGTGGAATGGTAAGAATTGATTCCCCCCACCCCCCATATCACTTTAGTTTGTCAAAAACAGTTTGGTGATTTAGTGCATTAATGGGCATTTCTATCCTGGAAATATGAATAGCCGTGCGTTAGCACCGCATGCTAGCACCGCATGCTAGCGCCGCATGCTAACGTTAGCATGCTGCAGCTAATAGAGCTTTGGAGCGCATGTGACCGTGAGGGGGCGTGTCGGGGGCGTTCCCGTCTCGTCCGCCATTTTTCCTGGTCAGAAAAAAAGGAAAGACCCGAGTAATACTTGCCTCCACTGACATTCCCAGTCATTTTAGCAGACCTGGTCTGTGTCAGTGTTTACACCACAAATTTTTTTTATAATTACAAATCAATGGGAGAGCTGGTCCAATCTATGAACAGCTGGGTAGATGATTTGGACATTTTTAAAGCCCCCAGATTGTAAATACGTTGAAGGTACGTTGTTTTTGGCTCCTTAATTGTACATAAATTATTAATTTACATTTCTTTCAGAATCAAACAACCTTCTGTATGCTATGAGTATTAAAAACTGAGAACACTTGATTTTTAAAGTATGTTTTTTAACTAAATTACAAAGGTCCAAGTTGAAAATTACCTTATTTTTAATGACTTGAGCATGTCTAATAACATGTAGACTTCAAATCTTGATTAGATTACTATAATCACTATATACAGTATATGTATTAAGATGCATATATATACTGTATATTATAGATTGTCTTTTCATTCACCATTTTAATTGTGTTCACAGGTTCTGCTCTGACTCTGAGCCACCAGAACACCGTGGGTCATGCTGAGTAACAGTGTGTCTACACACAGAAATAAAATGGTGTGTGAATCATCAAAACACCTACATTAAAATACAGCTAGCAGTAAAAAAAATCTTAAAGTTAAAGCATGTGGTTTCATCATAAACACCAACTCCTGAACTTGGAGCATCTCCTGATGGACTCAGTGTGATCGCTGCTGCCTGGAGGAAGTTCCCTCACAGATACAAGACATGCAGCATCCAGCAGCTGGAGGCAGGAGATGAAGTTCACCTGCAGAAGCATCACCCACTCTGCACAGGTGCATCATCAAACCACTGTGACCTTGTGTGGACCACACAGACATGGCTGGACGTCTACAGAAAGCATGAAGCTTCCTAAAGATATTTCTCAGAGCTTGTACTTCAAGGGAGACATAATTATGTAAAACATGCTGTTGACTTATATTTGCACATTTTTGTGTGTTTTCTATAAAATGTATTAACTCACACGTTCATCACATTTACTGGAAATGTTTAATTACATCAAATGTTTACTTCAAAATGGATCTGTTTCATTTCAAATTCAAACAATGACAACAATACGGCAAAGCAATGAAGTCCTGTATAGTACCTGACTTTTTTTGTGTCACCCCTAAGAAATTCTTTGTCTAGCTGTTTTTTATTCAGCTCTGACCTGAGCTCCCTGTTTTCCTGTAAGAGACGATTAATTTCTGCTCTTCTTTGTTCGCACAACTGACATTCTGTTTGTCGCCTTTTTGCTGCTGGTTCATCTTCCTCCTCCCCATCTGCAGCGACAGTGATGTCCTCTCGTGGGGTTTCCACCGCAGACTCCACAACTTGCTCATGCTCCTCTCCAGCAGCCTCCACAAGCTGTGTGTGCTCATCTTCTGCTGCCTCCACCACCTGTTGGTGCTCATCTCCTGCTGCCTCCATCACCTGTTGGTGCTCATCTCCAGCTGCCGCCTCCACCTGTTGGTGCTCATCTCCAGCAGCCTCCACAAGCTGTGTGTGCTCATCTTCTGCTGCCACTACCACTGGTTGTTGCACATCTCCTGCAGCCTCCACTGCTTGTTGATTTTGCCTTTCCATCACTTCCTTCATCTTCCCCTTGTGCTCTGCTGTAACGTCTTTAATGGACGAGCATGTCGGTCTGATGTTGACACTTTCACCTCGGAGTGTCCCAAGTGCAGTGTTGGAGCCCAGTCGGGATTTGACTCATCCATCTCATAAGAAGATTTGCCTTGAAGAGAACGCAGATCAGTAATATAATTATTGCCAGAAAACATTACTGTCATCCATCTAGTATATTATTTTTTTAGTTGAAATTACTGAAGTTCCATTAGTAGATTACCTTATTTTAATGGTGATGTATAAATGTCATAACAATGTACTACCCTTAAATATTCAGACACATTTTGTTAAAAGATGAAGTGCTTTAATGTGTAATATGTTGAAATTTGAAAATTGAGATGAGTTACTCATTTTTTGTTACTTATAGATTATTCTTTGAATAGATTGTTTGGAAAAGGGGCAGATATAATAAGATAGTTTCTTCTTTCTGCTGCCTTTCATTTTATATTTTCTTTTTTTTTGTCTTTGTTGGGTATTTATTTTGATAAAATGAATAAAGAAATAAATTAATAATAAAAAACAATATGCTACAGTCAATGTGACAACACAATCAACTTTAAACAGTTTATTTTAAAATAACACAGATGTCCGACCTAAACTTGGTTGACCCACTATGCACTGAACTCGACCAAAACATGATACACCTTGACAAAATGGCACAACTCCAGTAAACTGATTTAAAATACTCACCTGAATGGAAATGTCTGGAACAAACAAGCATGTATCTTGTGATGTTGGAGAACGTTACATCAGGACGTCTCACTGCTGATATCCATGCCATTCGTCTCCCCTCGCGTTGTTTCCAGGTAGGGAAACTATAAAACGAGAGTCCGTTTTCTATTTTTTTACCTTTTCTGTCGTGTGAACGGACATTGCATCCTATTACACAGCAATTTCGGACCATTGCTAAACTGTTGAAACCTGATTCGAACAAAATACGAGCGACCAGCAAAAATGGCGGATCGACAAAAAACTACAAAAAAACTACCCACAATGCTGTGCGCGGTGGACCAGTGACGTCACGCTCCAAAGCTCTATAATGTGCCCAGCATGGGAAGCCCATGTGGGCTAACTGTATTCATCCCAAGTGGTATAAATGTGTGATCAACAGATACAGATTTAAACTATGCATTGAATTTACATTTATAAATTCAATGTATAGTTTAAATCTGTATCTGTTGATCAAAACCAACAAGAATTAAAACTCATAGTGCCACAATCAAAAACAAAACTAAAAAACGGGAAGTGAACTGTGTTGATTTCCCATCATGCTTAGCGGTATATTAGTGTTCAATTATAGTTTAAATCTGTATCTGTTGATCAAAGCCAACAAGAAATACAACTCATAGTGCCACAATCAAAAAGGAAACTAAAAAACGGGGAGTGCTGTGTTGATTTCCCATAATGTTTAGCAGTATTTTAGTGTTCCGGGCTGCACCATGAGTCAGAAGGACATCTGTGTTACAGAACTGCCTCTTGTTAAAGTTTGGGTATTACTTGTTGTGAGGCCCAGAGTGTCTTCTTTGGGTTTAACTCACACAATGTTAAGACAGAAGTCACAGAGTATGGTGCAATATGTGTGCTCTCTGACATACTTCAAGGATCAGAAATATCGGCAGGATGCATCGGAAAATCCGATACGTAAAGTATGCTGGTAAGAACACACGTGGGTCTTTAATGGGCCTCATGTAAGTTAACCATCTGGGTCCCACTGAAAACCCAGTCAGTGCCTTACAAATGTATGGGCAAACCCATGTGGGGCCACCATGGAAACCGTGGACAAACCCACTTATTACCCATATTTTTAGCCCAGTTGGGACCCAGTTTAGTCCCAGGTAGATATTCTTCAAGGCACACACATGGGTTTTACATGGGCCTCATATAAGTTAACCATCTGGGAACCACTGAAAGCCCAGTCAGGGCCCATTAAAGTCTATCTGGGCAAACCCATGTGGGGCCACCATGGAAACCGTGGACAAACCCACTTATTACCCATATTTTTAGCCCAGTTGGGACCCAGTTTAGTCCCAGGTAGATATTCTTCAAGGCACACACATGGGTTTTACATGGGCCTCATATAAGTTAAACATATGGGTCCCACTGAAAACCCAGTCAGGGCCCATTAAAATCTATCTGGGCAAACCCATGTGGGCCACCATGGAAACCGCGGACAAAACCTTTTGGGGCCCATGTTTTTTGCACATACGTACACCATATGGGGCCCACCTGTGCATGCTGGCTGGGCAAGAGTTTGAAGCTCTTTGCCAACAGTCACAGGACTGTGTCTATAGAGAAGACTGTGTTGGTGTCTCTTTTTCACGTGTGTTTTCTTCTCTCAAGGAGGAAACAGACGCAGAAAAACATTCCTGAGAAGTGAAACTTCATCTTCTTCATGACACAAACTTTATTGATCCCTGCAGGAAAACAGCTTGGTACCATCTCCCAACAGAACAGGAAGCAGCTGAGTCCAAACTGAAGAAGAGTGAACATCTGATGATGTCATGGATGAACTTGTTCCACTGAGAACAAGTTTAGAGTTCTTCACTTGTGAAACATTACTTATAAATGTCAATGTGTTCTATCTGTGAGACTCTCTGTGGAGTTAGAGCAGGACTGCTCAAAGTCCGGCCCGCACACGGATCATGTGACATCAAAAACTGCAGTTTATCTATAAAATCATTTTGGACTTCAGAGCTTGATGCAGATGAACTCCTTTTGAACCATTTAAGGACATTTTTATTTTGATACTTTTAAGCTTTAACAGAAACTGGATGAAAAATCTTCTTCAAATGTGTCGTATTAAGAACGTTTTTCATTTTTAATTTGTCTGATTGTGATTTTTATTTAATTTCATGGTGAAAGAATCATAAATGTTTACTAATTAGTGTTTTTAAAATAAAAGTCTCTTGACTTCATCATCAATAGAGGGAAACTGGAGCCTTGAAAACCTGGAAAACCACTTTCACATTTTCCAGACATTGAAAACAGAGAATTTGAACTGATCTGATGATTAAAAGATGATTTTTCACAGATTGTGACGTGCACATGTATTAATGCTAGTATTCTGGTACCAGTGAGTCCATGTTCTGCTCCTCCAGTTTACCAGTTTGTTCCTCCTTTCATGACTCAGAGCGTTGAAGCATCAGATCTCTCACTGCTACAATAAATCTTTGCCTCCACCTAAGCAGCTCAGCTCTGAGCGTCTTGTGACTGAAAGATCTCCTGGAATTTCAGGATTCACTCAGGGAAAAATCAGGGACTTTTATTTTGAAATGCTGTGAAGTGTGCCTTCAGTGAGACTTTGAGTGAAGAAGAATGATTTGAATGTTTTCTGTGCTTTCATGGCGTCCTCCCAGCAGCTGAGATGTAACACGTGTCTGTGTTTGTAGTTGCTGTTGTAAAGTGTGAAACAGAACAGGAGGAATGAGTGTGATGCTCTGAACACTGATGATCCTCTGCTGCAGCTTCTATCAGCTCAAATGAAGCTTCAATGTTCAACTGAGTGAATGTGAACACACTGAAGCTTCCACTCACTCACTCAGTGTGTGTCAGTGAATGAAATGTGTGTGTGCTGGCCTGCAGCTCCATGACTCCATCTAGTGGACTGATAGTAGAAGTGCAGCAGCTGATGCAGCTTCCTCTGCCTCACTCTGCTGTCTGACTGCATTCAGCTGAAGCTGAGAAGAAACAAAGAGCCAACCAGAGGAGGAGCAGCTGATCTTTTTACAGCACACATCATGGAAAGGAGGAGCAGAGTTGATGTTCACATGAATGATGTGTGTTTCCTCTGCAGGTGAAGCTAGAAAGTGTGTGTGAGCTGATGTGAATCCAGCAGCATGGATCAGTGTGAGGACAGAGAGGAGGGAGTCCCTCCCTCTAAAACCACTCTGTGTGGGGAACATGAGAGCCAGAGCAAAGGTCAGAGGTCACATCTCCAACTGTCCACCACTCTTCTCCATGTCAGAGCTCAGCACTCACTCTTTAAACACATGTTTCATCTTTGGTGTCAAAAATTATTCTTAGGTTGTTTTTTCACATGGTGGTGTTGTAGTTTGTTTATTTTATTTTTATGGTTTTCTATTATAGTTTGTATTTTCTTTTGTTTCTAAATGTTATTTGTATTTTAAGGGTTTTTGTGTAACAAACATCCCATCTGAGAATGGCCATTATAAAATTGTTTAAATTATGAAAGCTAAAGTTTTTTTAATTAACAGGTGGATTTTGTAAAACTAAACAATAGAAAGAATTAAACTGAACTTGAACTGTTTGTTACAGAATCACCCTCTTTTCAAGAAACAAGCTGCTAAATTACAGTAAGTCCATATCAGTTATTGAACAATGTTTATTTCATTTGATACATGTGAGCCTAATTCAATTATTTTTAATATCAGAATCTTGTGTCAAACAGTTGATCAAACTGCTGGACAGATGTTTGCTGTCACTGTCTAAACATGTGCACTTTGGAAACTGTTTGCTAAACATACTGAAGTTTGAATGTGACGTTTGGACACTTCACTGTTTGCAGTTTGATCAAACACTAATTCCTGTTCTTTCATGCAGTTTCTCTCTTGTTGCGTCAGTTTCAAGTGGGTTCACTGTGACATCAAGTTCCTGCAGGTCCTGATTGCTGAGTGGGCAGAAACCATTTGACCAGTTTGTTGCTAACTGGTATTTTATAACTGCTTCTCACTCAATCTGACAACATTAATCAGATTATAATCCCATTGCATGGATTGAATTGTAGTTGGATTGATTCAGACTGTTCTGAGATGACTTTTGTTGTGATTTGGCTCTAAATGAAAGAACTGAACTTCCCTGTGGTTACAGATGTGAATCAGTAAACTTTGATTTTTCCAGATGTGTCAAACACAAACAACTTTGTTGTTTTTATTTTGGACCAACTACAGCCATGCAGCTGTTCTCTAAGTGAAACTTCAAGACCCTCAGTTCCAGTCCAGATGTCAATAAGCAGCATGTCAGAGTTCCAGATGTTTTGTTCCTCAGTCCACCTCTGTGCTGTTTGTGCTCATGTGTCAGGGAAAGACTTGTGAGGACCACAGCTGGTTTCATGATGTTGTCATGTGCTGCTGGTTAGAAGCAAAGTGTTGCACAGTTCAGGTCAAAGGTCAGGCTGCAGTCCCAGAAAAACTGCTTTGACACTTTCACACTGTTCTTTGATCAACTGGGACTTTTCTCTGTCGTCTCACATTTATTCTGTACAAATACTTTTCTTCATATTAAACACACATCATCTGTTTGATGCCAGTCTTTTTAAATAAAGACTTCCTGTGAGCTGCTAGCTCTCAGAGTGTGTGTCAGGGATGACTCTCAGCTACTACAACATCTGGTTTTTGCTCAACATCTGTAAAACTGACTCAGTTGTAGCCATGTTTGTGTTTTCTAATCTCAATTATCAGATTAACTCCTACAGTTAATCTGTTGTACGTGTACATTCAATTACTTTCTGACAGTTTCATTAAAATACATTTACTGGTACATGAGATATTTTGCTAACAGACACACAGGCAGGCTAATATGAGTGGCAGACTTTGGTGGTGGTGGTGCTAAACAGTTCATAGTAACACAGCAGAGGTGTTTGTCCCTTGTTGATGTGAATCTTTAGGTTTGAATCCTCTTTATTTGTCTCTAAGTTGATGGAAGCATCAAAGTGATGCATGTAGAACAGAAACTAAAGGTTCTCACATGTTCTCAGTCTCCAAGAGCAGCTGCACAACCTGAACATGTGCAGCTGCTCTGCTCCCAGTCCTTTGTTGCAAGTCTCAAGAGTTCAAGAGTTTGATTCTCATCATTCCACAACATGACATGCATGAGGAGGAACCAAACAGTTCCTGAGCTCCACTTATGTCAGCATTTAAGAAGTAAAGAAGAAAATAAAACTTTATAACTTGATGTTGATTTATTTTCTCACACTTCACCTGCTTCTCTTTACTGCTGCCAGAAAGGAGAATGATGAAGTGATGTTGTTTAGAAGAAAATGTCTCGCTCACTTTTCTTCATGTCACTGCCACAAGTGACAGCAGCTCTCTGCATGTGCTGCATCACTTGATTGATGTGACAGGAGGAAAGGAGAGGTGTTTGTGAACTCTTCAGAGTGAGCTCTCGTCCAGTGCTCCCTCAGCAGGAGCTCTAAGTCTTCCTTCTTCTCTTCTCCTCCATCCTGTTGGAAGCTGCACACTATTGACTTCAGCTCACATGTTCTCTTTGACTCAGACTCTGCAGGTTGTCAGAGATCAGCTGTGCCTCTCTGCTCTCAGCTCTTCAATCCAACCCCTCCCATCTGACACAACTGGATCGAACTCAGAACTGTCTGACTCTGGAGTGAAGGAGCTCCCTAAATTACAAACCGGATTCCATAAAAGTTGGGACACTAAACAAATTGTGAATAAAAACTGAATGCAATGATGTGGAGGTGCCAGCATCTAAAATTTTACTCAGAACAGAACTCAAATCACAGATCAAAAGTTTAAACTGAGAGAATGTATCATTTTAAGCGGAAAATATGTTGTTTCAAAATTTCATAGCATCAACAAATCCCAAAAAAGTTGGGACAAGTCCATTTTTACCACTGTGTGACATCCCCCTGTTACAACCTCACCCTGAGGCTAATCAGGTAAAAATATGGCACTGGGTGTAACATAAAAAAAACTAACAGTTGATGTCAATAAAAGAACATGTTTATTTTACAAAGTAGAAAAGAGAAAAAACCATCAGAAAAACACAGGGAAGCTTTAAGCTTCAGGGTCTCCAAGGCCAAAACAACAAACAAAACACCCCCTTCTAACTATAAAGAAAATATATAACTAGCTAGAAGTAAACTTAAAATACAATGGCTAAGCTCCCTAGCTATCCACAAAACAGGAGAAAACAGGTTGGAACAGAAATGGCAGAGAACCCCTACCAGCTTCCCCTGTGAACAGAGAAAAAACAACAACATTAGTTAGGCACTCACAAACTATACCAAAAGTGCTCACAGCAAGATCAGTAAGTTTTACAAAACCACACAGACAAGATCACAGCAGATCAAGGCCCAGACAAAAGGGGCCTGACATCTTTGGCATGAAGCTCTTTATGGGGTGGCTGACGAGCTCAAACACTTTTCACCTGTGGCAGCCTAGCCTGGTTGTAACCAGACCCTTGTCCTTCACTTCGCTTTGGACTAGGGTCTGGCATTCCTCTCATTGAAAACGATTTCTCCTGGAGATTTTTGAATGGACCAATCAGAGAACAGAAGGTGGAGTTTTGTTAGTTTAGCCTGGCGAGGTCCAGGCTATTCAGATAAATAGCTCAGAAACCACTCGGTGGATATTTTTTCTGCCACCAGTGTGTAATTATATGGCTCTAATTTACTGACTGTTGGCCTAGATAAAACATTTGAGATAAAATTCGATTTTTTATCATTTATTTTCGTAGCGCACCCGAGGCTGTTTGGAAAATGTCAAACCGAAACTATTTAAATCCAGCAGATTTGACCATTTCGTGAATTGATTTAGGAACTGTTAAGCTCAGGAACACTTCTGATATAACGTCAGCTAAAAAATATATTTTTTATCAGCAGAGAAATAATAGTTTTTTACCTTGTTTTGATGAAAATTCCTTCGTGGCGGCAGCCATTTTGAATGACGACGTCAGTCGACATCGTTCAAAACTCCGCCTTCTGCTCTCTGATTGCTCAGGAACACTTCTGATATAACGTCAGCTAAAAAATATATTTTTTATCAGCAGAGAAATAATAGTTTTTTACCTTGTTTTGATGAAAATTCCTTCGTGGCGGCAGCCATTTTGAATGACGACGTCAGTCGACGTCGTTCAAAACTCCGCCTTCTGTTCTCTGATTGGTCCGGTCAAAAATCGGCCGGAGAAATCGTTGTCTATGGGAGGAATCCCAGACTGTGCAGTGAAGGGAAATGAGAATTGAGCGGAGCTGTGCAGGAAGGCGAGGGCCAGGCTAGTGGCAGCCAGGTAGAACTGAAAAACAATAGGAGAGAGAGAGGGCTCCCTCAAGAAAAGAGAGCCCTTAGAGGTCAGTGACCGTAACACCCTCCCCCATAAAATCCTACATTAAATAAGAACAACACTTGAACTTACATCATTTGTACTACAGCACTATATCCTGGAAAGTACATCAGCTATCACATTTTCAACCCCTTTTTTATGTCTGATGTCTAGGTTGTATTCTTGGGCCAGCAAAGCCCACCGCATTAGCCGCTGGTTGTGGTTGTACATGCGGTTCAGGAAGACTAATGGGTTATGGTCTGTATAGACTATAACAGAACTTGGTGAACTGACATAAACTTCAAAATGTTGCAAAGCTAATAGCATGGCCAAGGCTTCTTTCTCTATTGTAGAGTAATTCAATTGATGAGGCTTGAACTTAACTGAGTAGTAGGAAACTGGGTGACTGATGTCATCTGGTCCATCTTGGAGTAGCACTGCTCCAGCCCCAGTAGCGCTTGCATCTACCTCCAGCTTGAAGGCCTTGCTGAAGTCAGGAGCTGCCAATACAGGAGCGCTGCATAGAATGGACTTTGCACAGTCAAATGCATGTTGACATTCTGTAGTCCACATGAACGGTTTCTTTGGACTACACAGATTCGTCAGAGGAGCCACTACCATTGAAAAGTTCTTGCAGAAACACCGGTAATAGCCAACTAGACCCAAGAACCGCCGGAGCTCACGTCTTGTGGTGGGTTTTGGGTAGTTTAGGATAGCCTCCACCTTTGCATTTACCGGGCGTACCTGGCCATGGCCCACTTCCTTTCCAAGGTAGGTCACCACCGCTTTGGCAAACTCACATTTTTTCAGATTCAAGGTGAGGGAGGCTTGGGCTAAACGAGAAAACACAGTTTTCAAAGTGGTAAGATGATCATTCCATGATGAGGAATAGATTACAATGTCATCCAAGTACACATTACAGTTCTTAATTCCTCTTAATACAGTGTTCATCAGTCGCTGAAAGGTAGCTGGTGCATTTCGCATTCCAAATGCCATTACAGTATATTGTAGGAAGTGGTCTGGGGTGACAAAAGCTGAAATTTCAGAAGCTCTGGCAGTTAGGGGAACTTGCCAGTAGCCCTTCAGTAGATCCAACTTTGTTATATAGGTGGTTGCACCAATGCTGTCTATGCAGTCTTCCATACGAGGTAATGGATGCGAGTCAGGGACTGTAACTGCATTTACTCTTCTAAAATCTGTACATAAACGTTGAGAGCCATCAGGCTTTGGTGTCAAAAGGCATGGAGAGCTCCAAGAGCTCTGACTTTGTTTAGCCAAACCATTTTCCAATAAATATTGAACCTCTTTGTCCATCATTTCCCTCTTGGCTGGGGAACAACGGTATGCATGCTGTTTAATGGGGGATGCGTCGCCCACATCAATGTCATGCTCCAATACCGAGGTCCTAGAGGGCACATCTCCAAAAAGCATAGGGTACAACTGGATCAGGCCTTCCACATCCTCCTTCTCACCCCTGGGAAGATAGGACAGATATGCATCCAAAGAGTCAAGAATGACAGAGTTTGAGAGTTTACCACAGTGGTCTTCATCACACTTTTTCAAACCATCAGGGTGGACATCTCCAGACACAAGAGAGATGGATGCAGTTTTGGGAGAGTTCTCACAAGATGAGTCCTTACGTTCATCTTCTCTGGAATGAAACAACTTTAACATATTGATGTGACACAGACGTGTTTGGCGCCTCCTATCAGGGGTGTGAATAATGTAGTCTGTGTCATTGACTTTTCTTTTGACCACGTATGGGCCTGCAAAGTGTGCTGCAAGAGATGGTCCAGGTGTGGGCACCAGCATGAGTACTTTGTCACCTGGTTCGAATGACCGCTGTACAGTCTTTGTGTCATATAGCTTTTTCATTTTCCCTTGAGCAGCAGACAAAGACTTTCTTGCTATCGAACAAGCATGGTAAAGACGTTCCCGACACTGGGTGACAAACTCAAGCACATTAGATTGTGGCTTTGAGTCAGCTGACAGGAGTTGTTCTTTCAGAACCTTCAGTGGTCCTCTTACACCATGTCCAAAAACTAATTCAGCAGGGCTGAATCCAAGAGATTCCTGCTTTGCTTCTCGGGCTGCAAACAGCAAGAAAGGAAGTCCTTCATCCCAGTTTTTTCCCGTCTCAAGACAATACTTTCGCATCATGGCCTTAATAGTCTGGTGCCATCTCTCAAGTGCGCCTTGTGACTGAGGGTGATAAGGACTAGAAGTAATGTGTTTAACACCAAAAGACTGGAAAGTTTGCTGGAAAAGTTTGGACTGAAAATTACTGCCTTGATCAGTCTGTATAACTTTAGGCAGACCAAAAGTTGCAAAAAACTTCAAAAGAGCTTTTGTTATGGTAGGTGCTGTGATTCTCCTTAATGGAATAGCTTCAGGGAAGCGAGTGGCAGCACACATGATAGTTAGGAGAAACTGATTACCAGCCTTTGTTCTGGCCAGAGGACCCACACAGTCCACCAGAACACGCTCAAAAGGTTCACCAACTGCAGGGATGGGTTTAAGGGGAACCGGTGGAACCCTTTGATTAGGTTTACCCACTATTTGGCAAACTTTACATGTCCTACAGAACCTGGCAACATCTTTCTTGAGGCCTGGCCAAAAGAAATGCTGTAGAACACGGTCATGGGTTTTAGTGATTCCCAAGTGACCAGACCATGAGTGGTCATGTGCTAGCTGCAGTATTTGTTCACGATAAACTTGAGGAATGACAATTTGATGCACTACTCCCCAATCCTCTTCACTACCTTTTTGTTGCAAGGCAGGCCTTGAAATCCATTTTCTCATGAGTAATCCATTCTCAACATAAAACGTATGAGTTTTATTACTCTTTATTGAATCACACACACCTCCAAAGCATTTAGTGAGTGTTTCATCACTTTTCTGAGCCTGGCTCAAACTCTCATGCGTTATTGATAATGGGAGAAAAACCTCTGATCTTGGGGTAAAGTCCTCCTTGAGGGGTGCCGTTCCTGAAAGGACCTCTGCTGGTAACTTGTCCTCCATCAAAGCAGAGCCAAGAACAGAGTCATCCAAATTCACTTCCTTCAGCTTACGAGCTTGGGACCTGGTAAGAACACTGACAGAAAACACATCAGGATGGGACTTCAACACCACATCTTCACCCATCATGCAACTGGGATTATCCACCACCTCAGGATTAGGAAGTACCTTGTCTCCAGCAAGATCATTTCCCATGATAAATTCAACCCCTTGCACAGGGAAGGAGTTTCTCACTGCAACTTTAAAACATCCAGAGGCCAACTTGGACTTTATGTGAACATAATGTAAAGGTACTGGTACATACGTCATTCCAATTCCTTGTACTATTGTACTTGCATTACAGGAGGAGTCAGCATTAAATGGCAGAAAACTGGACAGGATGAACGACTGAGAACCACCAGTGTCCCTCAGTATCCTCACAGGTTTCTCATCCTTAGGAAGTCCTGTTAGAGAGATAAGACCATCAAAAATGAAGGGCTTAAAACAGTCATCAGCTTCAGTCATGTTTGAGAGATGTGGGGAAGATCTCGGCGTCTTAACCAGGCCAACCCCTTTAGCTGGTTTTGGTGGTTGGGGTGCCTGTTTACGTTTAAGGGCCAAACAGTCAGAAACAATATGCCCCATTTTATGACAGTAAAAACATTGTCTCTCGGATTTGGAGCTTGAAGTGTTCTTAACCTGAGACTGTAGCACATCTTTCCCCATTTTATCCCGAGGGGGTTGATCAGATTTACAAAAAACATTTTTGTGAGTAAGGGCAAATTCTTCAGCTAAGATAGCTCCCTCTTGTAAGGTGGTAGCTTTTTGCTCATTCAAGTACAAGACTGTACGATCAGGAAGGCAGTTTTTGAACTCTTCCAACAGTACCAACTCACGTAGTGAGGAAAAATCAGTGGCTTTGGTTGCCTGGCACCATCTGTCAAATAACATTGCTTTTTCTCTTGCAAATTCAACAAATGTTTGTGCAGTGGATTTTCTTAAAGCTCTGAACCGTTGTCTGTATGCCTCAGGCACTAGCTCATATGCCCTGAGTATGGCAGCTTTAACTTTGTCATACACAAGACTGTCTTCAATTGTGAGTGCTGAACATACTTCCTGTGCCTTACCAGTCAGTTTGCACTGCAACAAAAGGGGCCAAACTTCTGTGGGCCACTGAAGGGCAACCGCAATACGCTCAAATGCATTAAAATATGCCTCCACTTCTGTCTCTCTGAATGGTGGAACCAGGGCAATATTCTTGCCGATGTCAAAAGTAGAAGGTGGTATAGAAGGTTTACCTGGTGAAATCCTGACCTTGGCCTCATCTCCATCTGTAGTGTGAACTGTAGTCGGTTTTTGAGCCTGCAACTCCAACTGACGTATTTTAATAGCAGTTTCAGCTTCGATTTGTCGGCATTTAAGCTTGAACTCCAGGTCATCCTTACGTTCCCTCTCTCTGGCTTCCAGTTCAAGTCGAGCCAGACGCACCTTTAAACGAGCTCCTCCACTAGGAACTGTGGACTCAGCAGACAAAGGCTCAAACCGTGGGAGAGACTGTGGTGGTTTACCTCCCTCTGGTTTTGCAGCAGCAGGTGTCCCCATGCCATCATCAGCACAAACTGCAGGCTGATCAGCAGCTTCAAAAGATGAGGTGGCATCCTTTTTATCCACTTCCAGTGACAGCACTCCTTTCTCGACCAAACTACTAAAAACAAGAGATTTTAGATCACTTTTGAGCAAAGACTTAGACACATGGATACCCAAGTATGAAGCAAGTTCATATAAATCATCTTTTCTACAGACATCAAACTGTTGTACAGTAGGATTACTTAAAAATTCCTTCAAACTAAACTGTGCCATTTTCACAAATTAATTATCCCGGACACGAGCCCCCACTTATGTTACAACCTCACCCTGAGGCTAATCAGGTAAAAATATGGCACTGGGTGTAACATAAAAAAAACTAACAGTTGATGTCAATAAAATAACATGTTTATTTTACAAAGTAGAAAAGAGAAAAAACAATCAGAAAAACACAGGGAAGCTTTAAGCTTCAGGGTCTCCAAGGCCAAAACAACAAACAAAACACCCCCTTCTAACTATAAAGAAAATATATAACTAGCTAGAAGTAAACTTAAAATACAATGGCTAAGCTCCCTAGCTATCCACAAAACAGGAGAAAACAGGTTGGAACAGAAATGGCAGAGAACCCCTACCAGCTTCCCCTGTGAACAGAGAAAAAACAACAACATTAGTTAGGCACTCACAAACTATACCAAAAGTGCTCACAGCAAGATCAGTAAGTTTTACAAAACCACACAGACAAGATCACAGCAGATCAAGGCCCAGACAAAAGGGGACCTGACATCTTTGGCATGAAGCTCTTTATGGGGTGGCTGACGAGCTCAAACACTTTTCACCTGTGGCAGCCAGGTAGAACTGAAAAACAATAGGAGAGAGAGAGGGCTCCCTCAAGAAAAGAGAGCCCTTAAGCCTCGGATATAGTTGACGCGTCGCATAGGGCGCGTGGCCAAAGTGACGCAAACGCGACGTCCCCGCCCCCGCGCTTTGGCCAGCGCGTTGGTTTCGCGCGTGGTCGTGCACCTCCCAAATTTTGAAGCTCCGCAAGCCTAGCGCGCGCGCCGAATTGATTGACAGGTCGGGTAGGGACCTCCCCGACAGCCTTCACGCCAGAATCTGCAACTGTCTGCGCCGCTGTGGTCGTGGAAACGGCGTCGCGACGCATGGAGGAATGTTTTTTATGTGATTCAAATGTTTTAAATTCCCCGAGCGAGCGGAAAGCCATTTGTTTTTGTTGTGTGATTTCAAACAGTTCTTCTTCTACGGTAGATTTCTTCTTCTACACCCTTTCTTGCAACATATGCACAGGTTTTAGAGGGTACTGCCACCTGCTGGTCAGTAAAAGAACAGCACTTTGCCATGCGCTGCCGTGCCACACTATAAACGCATGCACAGTGCGCGCGCAGCACGCGCGCTCCAGCTTGCGGACCAAAGCGCGACTATATCCGAGGCTTAAGAGGTCAGTGACCGTAACACCCCCCTTCTTCTTACAACACTCAACAGACGTCTGGGGACAGAGGAGACCAGTTTCTCAAGTTTAGAAATAGGAATGCTCTCCCATTCATGTCTAATACAGGCCTCTAACTGTTCAATCGTCTTGGGCCTTCTTTGTCGCACCTTCCTCTTTATGATGTGCCAAATGTTCTCTATAGGTGAAAGATCTGGACTGCAGGCTGGACATTTCAGTACCCGGATCCTTCTCCTATGTAGCCATGATGTTGTGATTGCTGCAGAATGTGGTCTGGCATTATCTTGTTGAAAAATGCAGGGTCTTCCCTGAAAGAGATGACGTCTAGATGGGAGCATATGTTGTTCTAGAACCTGAACATAGTTCTCTGCATTAATGGTGTCTTTCCAGACATGCAAGCTGCCCATGCCACAAGCGCTCATGCAACCCTATACCATCAGTGATACAGGCTTCTGAAAGGAGTGTTGATAACAACTTGGGCTATCCTTGTCCTCTCTGGTCTGGATGACATGGCGTCCCAGTGTTCCATAAAGAACTTCAAATTGTGACTCATCTGACCACAGAACAGTCTTCCATTTTGCCACACTCCATTTTAAATGACCCCTGGCCCAGTGCAAATGTCTGAGCTTGCTTAAAAATGGCTTCCTCTTTGCACTGTAGAGTTTCAGCTGGCAACGGCGGATGGCACAGTGGATTGTGTTCACTGACAATGCTTTCTGGAAGTATTCCTGAGCCCATTCTGTTATTTCCTTGACAGTGGCATTCCTGTTTGAGGTGCAGTGACGTTTAAGGGCCCAGAGATCACGAGCATCCAGTAGAGTTTTACACCCCGACCCTTACGCACAGAGATTGTTCCAGATTCCCTGAATCTTTCTGTGCAACAATGGTGGAATTGGTGATCCTCTTACCATCTTGGCTTCTGAGAGACACTGTCACTCTGAGAAGCTCTTTTTACACCTGATCATGTTGTCAATTGACCTAATTAGTGTTAATTGGTCTTCCAGCTGTTCGTTATATGCTCAATTTCCTTTTTCCAGCCACGTATTGCTACTTGTCCCAACTTTTTTGGGATTTGTTGACACTGTGAAATTTTGAATCAACATATTTTTCCTTTAAAATTTTACATTTACTCAGATTTAGGGCTGTAACAACAAATCGATAAAATGTGATTTTTAAAAGCGTTGGCAACAAATTTCATCATTGATTCATTGTGTCAGCTCTCTGCTCCACACAGAGGGCTGTGGTTGCTCGGTGGTCTGTGGTTGTGTCAGGAAGGGCATCCGGCGTAAAAACAACTGCCAAATCTTTCATGCGACCAGTTCGCTGTGGCGACCCCTAACGCAGGGAATAAAGCCGAAAAAAAAAAAAAATTTCATTGTGTCGCACGTTTATGCTTCTTTCACGGCGCTGCAGAGCAGTTTTGTTCACCGGTAGAGCGTTGTCAATGGTGGCTGACTGAATAAAGTTACAAAAAAACCAACAACTCTGCAGCGTGAGTTCAACAGAGCGAGGGGGGTGGGGGAAGCAGAGCAGAGGCGGTGTTTTCAAAGGAAATTAAGTCAATTTTACAAATGACTGATACAGAGAAAACTGTTCGACCCAAGTCCTCCAAAGTGTGGGAGCATCTGACGCTTCACAAAGATTTAAAAAACTGCACAACATGCAGCTTTGAAAAGTGACGACACGAACGGGAGAACCACGCAGTTGAAACGTAAACATGGCAGAGTCGTAAACTAACTTCACCACGGTGAGGATGAAGGAACAGCAGCAGGTAAGCCTCCACATTAAACCCCATTTGTTCTGTTTCAAAGTGAGAAAACGTAATGTCAGTGTCTCTGGTAGCTGAAGCTGCTTGTTTCTTAGCTGTGACAGTGACAGAGAACGTGTGTTTTTATTTTTAATTTAATGGTACAAGCAGTCTTTAAATGTGATTTATAAATAAATCTAACACAAAGATGGTGATAATTTAATGATTTAGCTTCAACTTTTAATTTGCTGGCAAAGTCTGAAGACACTGCATGGTATGGCAGGATGAATGGCATTTAAACAGGAATTACAGTAATTTATTTCATCTACTCAAGTGTGTGTAATTAGTATTTTATATGTGTGTGTGTGTGTGTGTGTGTGTGTGCGTGTGTGTGTTTAATTGCTCTTTGGGCTACTTATTTACCTGCTGAACCTAGCACTGTAAGTGAAACAAAGCATTTCTTGAGTTGCTGTAAATTATGCTATAATACTGTACATATAAACTCTCTTTCATTCCAGAAAACAACAACAAACAATGACAGCCTTCATGATGGACAGACATCATGCACACCACAGCAAGCAGCAGAGACTGAAAGATCCTTACATGAACGTCACTGACATGAGGCCTCTGTCGATGGTTGAAGACGAAGGCTTCACTACCATGATCCACACTTTTAATCCAGGTTACCGGTACAACGATCCACACATTTAATGGTAAATGGTAAATGGACTGTACTTATACAGGTCCTTCTAAAAAAATTAGCATATTGTGATAAAGGTCATTATTTTCCATAATGTAATGATAAAAATGAAACTTTCATATATTTTAGATTCATTGCACACCAACTGAAATATTTCAGGTATTTTATTATTTTAATACTGATGATTTTGGCATACAGCTCATGAAAACACAAAATTCATGTCTTAAAAAATTAGCATATCATGAAAAGGTTCTCTAAACGAGCTATTAACCTAATCATCTGAGTCAACAAATTAACTCTAAACACCTGCAAAAGATTCCTGAGGCTTTTAAAATCTCCCAGCCTGGTTCAGTACTCAAAACAGCAATCATGGGTAAGGGGCCGTTTACACGGCGCATATTTTGAGTGAAACTGCTCCTTTCTCTCTGCGTTTGTACTTATCATTTACACGAGTCCACTGGCCCCCCTCTTTGAATCCGATGGTTTTTGAACTCACCCTCCAGAGTGGATCTTTTTCGCTGACCCCCCATTGATAACATAAACATCTCCCGCTGAGCTTTTGTTTGAACACATGCGCGCAGCACGCACGCGCGGACAGCCGGCATTTCTAACAATGGCGGTGGACTGGACATGCACCACTTTCTGAACTACAACTGATGAAAAATATTTTGAGTCTCACATTTAATTAATCTACACCTGAATTACCTGCATCTGTGTTAGAAGAGACACAGCTGGATCCAGTTGTCACTGTTTATTGAATGAGGCAGGCGGACATTTCACGCGTCACGCTGCACAACATGTGCTAAATTATAACAGTTTAACAATAATAAACAGTATTTATGTTAGCATGGGAGATATATAAATTTATCTGAACTAAATTAATCTAATCAGCTGCTCCAAGTGGCTGGGGAGAGGGAAGTCTGGGCCTCCCTACTTAGGCTGCTACCCCCGCGACCCGACCCCGGATAAGCGGAAGAAAATGGATGGATGGATGGATAAATTAATCTATCTGGACTAAAGTTAGGTGATTTAAATGATGCATAACATGCTGCGTGTTTAAAGTTGAAAATGAACACACCAGGTTTATTTTTTATTTATTTATTCAACACCACAAACTGTACGTCACACAAACACTGAGAATTAAACTGAACACACTATTAAAACACGTTAACCGAACTGTAAATACGTTAAAAGCTCGATTACTGCAATTCACTTCTGTTCGGCATCAGTCAGTCCTCCATTGCACGGCTACAGCTGGTCCAGAATGCTGCAGCCCGATTCTTAACTGGTACAGGCCATAGAGAGCACATTACACCAGTTTTGGCCTCCCTGCACTGGCTACCCATTCACCTTCAGATCCAGTTTAAAATACTCCTGTATGTCTTTAAATCTCTGAACAGTTCCGCTCTACCTTATCTCACTGACCTTCTGCAGCCATTGTCCCACTGTGCTCTCTGAGGTCAGCAGACCAGATGCTTCTCTCAGTCCCAGAAACTCGCCGGAAGCTCAGAGGTGACAGGGCCTTCTCAGTTGCAGGTCCAAGACTGTGGAATGAGTTGCCACTGAGTGTCAGGCAGGCTCCCTCACTCACAGTATTTAAGTCTCGATTAAAAACCCACTTCTATTCTCTCGCCTTTAACATGATGTGATTTGTTTTGATCCTCTCTGTAATATACACTGTTCACCATTTTAGTTAGTTTCTGTTGCTATTTCTATCTATATTTTGTTTTTGTTTTTTGTTTTCCTGTCTGCTTTGCTTGTTTGTTTCTATTGTACAGCACTTTGGTTGGCCTTGTGTCTGTTTAAGTGCTCTATAAATAAAGCTCTGTTTTCATCATGGATTCTGGTCCAATCCGAACCAGTCCGCTTGGTGAAAGGACAGCTTCTCGACCTCGCAGAAATAAATAAATAAATAAATCAGTTGGTTGTTGTGTGATCAGGGAGCCAAGATGGTGTAGTGGTTAGGGCGTTTGACTTGGGACCCGAAGGACGCGGGTTCGCGTCCCGGCCGCTACACATCTTGGGGTGTCTATGAGTGCACACCTATTTCTCCAGCTCCCCGAGCGCCTTCTATGGCTGCTCACTGCACCGCCTGGTAGGTGGTTGGGTTAAATGCAGAGACGAATTTCGTCTGTGTATGGGAAACATACGCAGATGACAAGATTAGACAATTATTATTATTATTATCAAAGTAAACACAAGCAAACATTATTAAGAACGTTGTTTACCTGCTGAAAATCAGCTGTTCATCATGGAGTAAAGTCCGACATGTTGACTGAGTTCTGGTCCACTCAGCGTCTGGTGTAGAGCTTGTTAGATGAAGAGGTCTTGTTTGGCGTCAGATCTGTCGACTCTTATCCAAAATTCAGCTTTAACTTGTTGTTAAGTTGTTGTTAAATGAACTTTTAGCCCAGAAGAACACAGCAGTCTGCCAGCAGAGTGAAGCAGCACGCATGCTCATTAGGTGAAGTTACAAAAATTCGCAGCGCCAACTAATGACCCGGCATGGTAACTACACTGGATTCATGAGGGAGGAGGGAGATTCATGAGGGAGGGGGGAGATTCATGAGGGAGGGTGGAGATTCGAGCGGATGTATGTAAACACTTGAATTCACCCATGTCAACGCAAAACTTTTCATCTAATTAACATACCCAAAACCTCCGTTTCTCCCCACCGTGCCCATGTAAACAGGGCTAAGAGTAAGTAAGTAAACAAAGAGACTAATCGGAGCTTTAGCTCACATTCATACATTCATTCATTCATGGGGCACACATTGGAGGCGATGACGGGTTCAGTGTCTTGCCCATGGACACTTCGGCATGTGACTGCTGGTGGATTCCAACCCTGCTGACCTGACTGCTGTCCAGAAGGCCATCATTGACACCCTCAAGCAAGAAGGTAAGACACAGAAAGAAATTTCTGAACGAATAGGCTGTTCCCAGAGTGCTGTATCAAGGTACCTCAGTGGGAAGACTGTGGGAAGGGAAAAGTGTGGCAGAAAATGCTGCACAAGGAGAAGAGGTGACCGGACCCTGAGGAAGATTGTGGTGAAGGGTCGATTCCAGACCTTGGGGGACCTGCTGAAGCAGTGGAATGAGAGTAGAAACATCCAGAACAACCGTGCACAGGCGTGTGCAGGAAATGGGCTACAGGTGCCGCATTCCCTAGGTCAAGCCACTTTTGAACCAGAAACAGCGGCAGAAGCGCCTGACCTGGGCTACAGAGAAGCAGCACTGGACTGTTGCTCAGTGGTCCAAAGTACTTTTTTCGGAATAAAGCAATTTTGTATGTCATTTGGAAATCAAGGTGCCAAGAGTCTGGAGGAAGACTGGGGAGAAGGAACTGCCAAAATGCCAGACGTCCTGTGTCAAGTACCCACAGTCAGTGATGGTCATGGGGTGCCATGTCAGCTGCTGGTGTTGGTCCACTGTGTTTTATCAAGAGCAGGGTCAATGCAGCTAGCTATCAGGAGATTTTGGAGCACTTCATGCTTCCATCTGCTGAAAAGCTTTATGGAGATGCAGATTTCATTTTTCAGCACGACCTGGCACCTGCTCACAGCCAAAACCACTGGTAACTGGTTTACTGACCATGGTGTTACTGTGCTCAATTGGCCTGCCAACTCTCCTGATCTGAACCACATAGAGAATCTGTGGATATTGTGAAGAGAAAGTTGAGAGACGCAAGACCCAACACTCTGGATGAGCTTAAGGCCGCTATCGAAGCATCCTGGGCCTCCATAACAGCTCAGCAGTGCCACAGGCTGATTGCCTCCATGCCACATCGCATTGAAGCAGTCATTTCTGCAAAAGGATTCCCGACCAAGTACTGAGTGCATAACTGAACATAATTATTTGAAGGTTGACTTTTTTTGTATTAAAAACATTTTCTTTTATTGGTCGGATGACATATGCTAATTTTTTGAGACATGAATTTTGGGTTTTCATGAGCTGTATGCCAAAATCATCAGTATTAAAACAATAAGACCTAAAATATTTCAGTTGGTGTGCAATGAATCTAAAATATAGAACGTTTCATTTTTATCATTACATTATGGAAAATAATGACCTTTATCACAATATGCAAATTTTTTGAGAATGACCTGTATAGCGCCTTTCTATCTAATTGATACTCAAAGTGCTTTACACTACAATCTGCCATTTACCCATTCATACAGCACTCTACTAGATTACAAAGCTAATTGAACAAATCATTCTAAAGAGACTAATCAGAGCTTTAGCTCACACTCATACATTCATTCATTCATGGGGCACACATTGGAGGCGATGACGGATTCAGTGTCTTGCCCATGGACACTTCGGCATGTGACTGCTGGTGGATTCCAACCCCCAACTCTTGCATTGGAGGACGACTGCTCTAACCACTCAGCCACAGCTGCCCCATCCAGGTTAACCCAGGTTACAACAATCCACACCTTTAATCCAGGTTACACTCGTCCCTCAAAAACACATTTTACAAAGTAACCTTCAGTTTATTTTATAGATATACTTTTTATACTACTATGCAAAAACTCAGGACAGTATTACACTTTTTTATTTCATTTTATGCTTATGTTCATTGGGTGTTTGGTGTTTTGGGTGTTTGGTGTTTCAGTGTTGGTGTAAATTTTCATACTTTTATACTATTATGAAAAACTCAGGACAGTGTTACACTTTTACTATTTTATGCTTATGTTTATTAAATGTTTTAGTGTTTAGTGTTTAGATGGTTACTGTTGCACCGAGGGACTGAGAGAAACGCAATTTCGGTCCTGTGTATGTCCTGTACATATTGTAGTTCTGACAATAAAGTTGACTTTGACTTTGACAAGGTGGAGAATGAACGTTTCCCTCTTACAAGATAAATCTTTTAAAGAGTTGCTAGGGAAGGATCTAAAACACTTTTTTGAAATAAACATTGGCAGTACAGAGCATATTCAAACTGTTTGGGAGGCCTCTAAGGCTTATGTGAAGGGCAAACTTATAGCATATGCTTCAAAAAAGAAAAAAAGACAGCCAACAAAAAAATCTAAGAATTGGAAAAAGAGATCAAATTTAAGGAAAACAACTTAGCGAAGCAGTATGATGACTTACTGTATCGAGAGATTTGTGGGCTTAAATTTCAGTTAAATGAAATTTATAACAAGAAAGTGGAATATTCCTTGTTCAGGCTAAAAACTACATTTTATGAGGGAAAGGAGAAAACTGGGAAGTTATTAGCAAGACAAGTTAAAAAGGAGGATTTTTCTCATACTATCCCTGCTATAAAACAAGGTAATAAATTAGTAACCTCACCAAAAGACATACATAATGTGTTTAAACAGTATTACGGAACATTATATACATCCACGATGTCTACTGAGATGGACCAGAGAGGGAGGGATCTTTTCTTCTCTAAACTTGATCTTCCTAGGTTACTTCAGGAACATGTGGAGGGGCTGGAAGCATCTGTAGCAGAGGCAGAAATTAGAAAAGCTATTTTGATGATGAAGGCAGGGAAATCACCTGGTTATGACTGTATCCCCGCAGAATATTATAGAACATATATCGACATTCTGGCCCCAGTTTTACAAAAAGTGTATCAAGAAACATTTGAGAGAGGACAGTTTCCCCCTACTTTCAATGAAGCATTAATATCTCTGATCCCAAAAAAAGATAAAGACAGTACAGATCCATCAAATTATAGGCCCATCAGTTTGCTTAACGTAGATTGTAAAATATTAACCAAGGTGCTGGCCTTACGCTTGCAACGAGTCCTTCCCAGCATTATACATCAAAATCAGACAGGCTTTATGAAAAAACGTTCTTCTTCTGATAACATGAGAAAATTGATGCATTTGATGTGGCTGAGCCAGTCAAAGTATGAGCCAGTAGCTGCTATCCCCTTAGATGCTGAGAAAGCATTTGATAAGGTGGAATGGGACTTTCTTTTCTTGGCCTTGTCAAATTTTGGATTTGGACCACATTTTACTAAATGGGTTAACATATTGTATAAGGAGCCAAAGGCTGCAGTAATAACCAATGGTATTATTTCATTCATTCATTCAACCTTTATTTAGTCAGGTAAATCTTTTGAACCTCATGGGCTCATTTGCGAAAGGGACCTGCTAAAACTAAAGAACAATGAACAGCAGTGGTAGAATTTCCTTAAAGGGGACCACAGATGCAAAAATCACTTTTTAATGTTTTTTTTACTCAACTTTGGGTATTAACTTCATAAAAAAACAGTCCTTGTGCCAAAAAAATGCACCCAGTGGTTTATTTACTCTAAGTAGATTTATTTATTTTTGATAAATACACCAGGATTCACACTTCCTGCAGTTATTGACGTCACAAGCCGTAGCCAATCACCTCAAACCTGAGTCCAGCCCCTCACCTAGCAACCCCTGGTTAGGCTCAACCCACTTCTGTATTAAACACATGACTGTTGTTTTTCATGATTTCATCTCATCTTTTGTTTATATGTTCTTAATTTCATGTGTACAGCACTTTGTTGCAGCTGTGTTTTTTTAAATGGCTTTATAAATAAAGTATAATTGTTATTTTTATGTTTTAGTTCAATTTTTAGTGTATTTGCGATCGCTGCCAACGCGCAGCCGGCAAAAATTAAACGAGCGGACCCCCGGCTTAGGGACCGGTTGCGACGGGACCCTCTTCCGGCGCGATGGAGCGGAGCTTCAACTGTACAGCCTCATTTCAGCCTCGCAGCAGCCTCGCAGCAGCGAGGACCTTCTCCTTACAGATTAATTTACGGGAGACACTTGGTGAACTTTGTGTTGTCTTGACTGGAACAGCGATAACTCCCAAAATCTCCGCGTGCAACGAGCGGAGCTGGCGAAAACCGGAAGAGGAACAAGCTAACATTAGCTTCGGATTCGGGTGGTCTCATGCTAAAAGGAGCAGCTCATGGTGGCGCGCTCAGACGGGTTTCGGTAAGTTATCTTAAGCTAGCACTAACAGTAAGTCAAATGAGTAATAAAAAAAGAGCTAATTTTAAAACAACAACACATTACAGATACTGGCTGTTACAGAGGGCGTAAACAGATCGTTGAAGGGCGTGGACTTCAAGAAACCGGTCGTTCAAAACGAAAGTTAAAAATGGCAGAATTAAAAAGGGTATAATTAATTATCTAAGAATTATTTTGTGTATTAAAATGAATTAATATTGTCAAGATAGCACACAGACATAACATAAAAATTTTAAATACCTATATGTGGTCTCCTTTAAACAATAAACAATAAACAAACAAACAATAAACAATAGAAAACAAAAGAGAGAAAAAAACAAAAGAAAGTTTTTTTTTTTTTTTTAAACAAAGTATCAAAAAACTAGCAAAACATTATAAGATTTCACCTTTCTTTGGATTATCACGTGGGACCTGGCAAGGTTGCTCTCTCAGCCCCTTGCTGTTTAATATTTTCATAGAAACTCTGGCAGTGGCTATTAGGGCAAATAAGGACATTAAAGGGATATTCATGGGTCAACAAGAACACAAACTGCTTCTTTACGCAGATGCTATTTTAGCACTTATCACCCATCCACTTACATCCTTGCCAAATCTGATGTACACCATACAGTTAGGGCTGGACGATATGGCCAAAATTTTTATCACGATATAGTTCTTAATTTCAGTCGATAACGATATAATTCGATATTGATATAAACAATATAAAAGCCTAAAAAAAACTATAAACTATACAAATAAATTAATGTTCACCATGTATTTGTATTTAGCCTCCAAAAAGATTGAAATCACCATCAAATAAACATAAACTTCTCAACCCAATAATTCTCAGTCGGGTCATCTGGACAGTTTATTTTTTATAGAAACGTTTCACCCTCCATCCTCCATCCAGTTTCTATAAAAAGAAACTGTCCAGATGACCCGACTGAGAATTATTGGATTTGGTACGTGGATTATTGAGCATGAACTTTCTTGCCATAAAATTCTCAACTGTGTCAATATTAATAGTTTTAACTTTAAACATCTTTAAAATTTACAGCATTGAAATTCATAGTTAATTAAATAAAACTTTTGGGTGTTGTTATTTATAAGAAGCTGACATAGAAATCTCATGGAAATTACTTAAGAATAAAAATAACAAAATCAATTGCATTACTGTATAAAGTAAAATAGTTTTTGAATGACAAAGTTTTGAATATATTGTACTGTATAATGTAATGATTGTTCCATATTTAATCTGTTGTATTGAAGTTTGGGGAAAAGCATGTAAAACTATTACAAACCCTGTTTTTATTTTATAAAAAAGAGCTATAAGTGCTTGTAGGAAGTGCTATGGTCACCCAACAAATATTTCATCAGTTTAAATTATTAAAATTTGATGATTTGGTTGAACATAGTATTTTACAAGTCATGTATAAAACTTTAAAAAAAATTACCCCCCAAATATTCAATTAAAATTTGTTTAAAGTTATTAAACCCTGAAGGGAATGTAAATGTTTGTAAAACCTCCATTTAGGACTAGTTTGAAGGAGCTGAGTTGTAAATCAGGAAACAGGATTGTGTTGACTTGATATCACCATAAACATTTCTAAAACTATTTATATGTTTTAAAAGATGATTAAATCAAAGTTGTTGGGAAGGTGTGGTGCAGGTGAAGTGAAGGTTGTTGTTTGTTTGTAGTTATTTTGTATTTTTTAAACAAGGGGCAGATATAACACTATTTTCATCTTTCTGCACATTTTCATTCAGTGTTTTTTCTTCTTCTGATGAATTTGTTTTATTTTGAATTAAAAAAACATGCAGCACTGCTGGGACTGTTTGTTTACGTCGTAGTTTCAGGAACACGTTGGCTCAAACTTTATTGTTCTTCATCTTCTGACTCTCATCATATTCTATCAAGTGGAAACTCTTCAGATTAAACAAGTTAGATGTTTCCACCGCTAGTTAGAACGACTCCGTCACGTTTTGCAAAATAAAGAAACCGAGTAGGACCTCGCTGCAGATGAGACCTGCAGTTTAACAAAACCGAACTACGTCCACACCGACGAATTAGTCTTTCCTCTCATCAGAGATGTCGTATGCTTTCTCTTCGCTTGTGAAATTTTGTTCAGTCACATTCTGACGGTCATGAGCACTCGTTTGACTCGTTTTGAAGCGAAAACTTAATGCGCTTTGGAGACTAGCTTAGCTTTTAGCCTTCTACCGCTAACGTCTGCTGCTAGAGTGAGCGCTGCGTAACAACGACGTCACCACGCACGTTTTGTGTCACAGCTTTTTCTGTCCGGGCGGGTTGTTGAAGCAGCCGCTCCAACCCGAACAGAAACAGAAAAACGTCAGTGAAACGTTGTAAAATCCTATCGAAATATCGAAAATATGCTTAAACTTCATATCATCGTTATTGAATAAAAGTATATCGCGATATTTATCGTTATTGAATTATTGTCCAGCACTACATACAGTCATACTCAGAGGTGTCGGGATACACAGTAAATTGGACTAAGTCAGAGGCCATGTCACTATCTGCTTTATGTCATTCACATATGGTAGAAATTTTTTAATTTAAGTGGACACCTAAAGGTATGAAATATCTGGGTATTAGACTTAGTCGGGATTTGGAAGAATTACCTTTACTAAATTTTAATCCGGTGTTGTCAAAAATTAAAACAAAATTTGAAAAGTGGGAAAATATCAAATTAACTTTGTGGGGTAAGATTAATATCATTAAAATGATCACCACCCCTCAGTTTAATTATCTGCTAATAATGTTGCCCATTACAATTCCGCAAGACATCTTTAAAAGGTATGAAAACTTGATTAAACTTTTCTTGTGGGGAGGTAAAAGAGCAAGAATAAAACTAGATAAATTATATGCCCCAAGAGAAAAGGGTGGTCTAGGACTCCCAGATTCAAAGCTTTACTATTTATCATTTGAAATGGTTAAATTGGTTAAACACTGGGAGGAATCTGTGAACAGGCAGGAATGGATAAGCATTGAAACTGATATTTGTTCACCATTCCACCCAAGACACAAACTGTCTCAAAAGACTGACACAACAAATCCGGTTCTTATTCACTCTAGTGAGGTTTGGTCAAAAGTCCATAGAATGCTAGAGCTTCCACATCAGGTACAGGCATATGCATCTCTCTGGAATAATCCTGCCATATGTATTGGTAAACAACCTGTGTTTTGGGGGCAGTGGCATTCACGGGGCATACAGATGTAGTGGGCATGACCTTGTCCACTTTTAAGACACCTGTGTACTTTTGAACTGTCCAGTGATGACCTTTACTGACCTCTCAGTAAAGCAAGACATTTACTACAAAATCATTCATTAAGCTGTAATCTGATAAATATAGTCACCAAAAGAGACTATTTCTATCTTTGATTTTAGGCTGATGTGATCAAAAGAATAACTTTTGTCATTTTCATGATGTGTGCTTTTAAGCTGTGTTATTCTTTAAGAGTTAAACTGTGTTCACTGCTGTGTTAAAGGGAAATCTCGGGTCACAGAGACCCGACTGTTTTGTTTAGAAATAAGAAGACAGTTTAATCCGTTGTTTTTCATGAACAAGGCTCCAGCTTCTCTGTCTTTTCCTAAACAAATCTCCCTCTGCTCTGGCTGTAACCTTGGGTCGTGATAAGACAAGTGAACTCCTCTCTTTGAATCCTGCTTTAAGTTCTAAACTGTGCGAGAACGCCCCAGAGTTTGCTGGGAATTTTCAAAGAGATGTGAACCTTTCCCAAGAGCTGGGTACGTTTTGGTCAAGAGCTAACGACCTGCGTCTTCAGCTAAGGACTGATAACAGGCTGTTATGAGTCCACCTCGAACGAGCGTTTGTTATTCCTTCCTGGAATAAATTATCTTGAGCCAAGAAACCACGACTGTCACGACTTCTGCCGACGAAAGCGAGTAT
>JBBPBX010010352.1:8390-24081 GCA_038048925.1 Garcialebias charrua
CATCTCAAAACGGTCACTTCTACCTCCCCCCTGAGTCGCAGCAGGACACCAAAAGGGAGGTGATGGGGAGAGAGCGGGGTTCAGCCAGTGCCCTCCTGCAACACATGATGAACTCTATCGAGAGGCAGAAGAAGTCTGCAGTGACTGGGGAGGAACAGGGAGACGGGGACGATCCCGACATGGAATTTTACTTGAATTATTTCAGCAGCACGCAGCACGAGGACGTGGCCCCTGCTTCCGTGTCGCAGGGAGCGCCGTCTTTGTGGCTATCGCGAGGCGGTACAGGCCAACACCGAGCGGCAGGGGAGAGAGGCAACGGGGCCGGTGGCGGTGGAGGGGAGAGGAAGATGCGCTCTAAGGCCTTCCAGAAGTGCCCCATATGCTCGAAGGTCATTCAAGGTGCAGGCAAGCTACCCCGCCATATCAGGACGCACACGGGAGAGAAACCGTACGAATGCGCCATCTGCAAAGTGCGCTTTACCAGGTAAGCCCCTTTAATGAAGCGACTGCCTCATGTCACGTGTGCTAATAGAATTGGATGTGGCACTGTGGACAAACTGTACCGCAGTGAGAAACGCCACAAAGCCCAGAGCTGGAGTATTAGTGCTAACCATCTTAGCTTTGCATTAAGAAGGCAGTGCAGTTTAGTGTCCAAACGTTTACCTTAATTATGGTCACATGGGGCACTAAAGTGATTTTATTTCTTAATACCACATTGCTAAATGCTAACTTTAGTAGCATGGAGTTGTACCTCAGTGGGCTAGGGGGCTGGTTTGTTATAAAGGTCTGGTTTATGATCATGGCAAAGTCCTGGAGTTTTAACATAGAGGTCCTATAAAAGAAGGCTGTGCCATGGTGGTGTTATCTAGTACAAAGCAGCCATAAAGTTCTGTTCTGATACTGAGGGGGGATTGCAGGCTCAGGATGGTGCTCCGGTACAATAATGTGAACTTTTGATCTGTGGTTATGATGATTATTGCCCACAGCAGAGTGTTCACCCCTCCCATTACTTCTCTCATTATCCCTCCCTGTCCTCTTGAGTGAAATCCCACACGTCCCACCTGGAAACCAGAAAATGTGGCACGGTAGCTTCTGGGCTACATCCGTGCACGTGAGTTTCTTGGATTCAGGAGTCGTGCTTCTTCCTTGAAACCATTCTCTTAATTAATTAACTCGCAGGCCTGTGCCGGAAATAGGATCCCTTGGCTTGAAATATCCAGAACCTCTTTAGGCGTAACAGAAAGAGAAGACCTGTTCAGCTTCAGACCAGCAGTGGAGAGGGGGCGTTGTGTTCTTAATGCTGTTTGATCAGGGTTAGAGTTGGCTTTGCAAAGTCATAAATCTCTCCCATCCTTTAAATAATTCACCTGTGTCAGCGTGCCACTTTGTTCCAAGCCTCCAGCCTGAGTCTGTGCACATTGTTAGATGTGTTTGTCATCAGCGCTTATTAATTTTTTTATACATTTGAGGCACAGTTTGCACAAACCTGTGTGGATTGCAGTGGGTTAAACTTTTTTTTTTTTTTGTATGACAGCTAATCCCTGTCTATAGTCTTGGCATAGCTTGTGCGTATGTGTTCAAATGGAGTTGTCTTAACTCACTTATTTGTTTAGGAGCCCTCAGTACAGGAAGGTTAGACGATTTAAGAGCTCGGGAGCTAGAGAGATAGTAAAGGCTAAAGTGGGGGGAGGGAAGGACACAAGTCAGATGAAGGCCAAGGTTGCCAGATAAAGTTTACTGGAGGGGGTGTCACAGCAAACAAAAAATGCGTAGAGATGAAATTTAGGGAATTTGAGTCAGAGTTTGGTTTTATTTGTAGCTGCTGCAAGACTCGCTCTTGCACAAAATTCAGTCAAAACATGGCTTACTGGGAAAACACGATGTTCTAATATTAATCTTGTTTTCTGGGGACAAATATTTGTCAAAACTACTGAACAATAAAATTCTCTTTTTCACAGGAGATATTTAGATCCACATTTTCTATTAACATTTAATCTGTCTGTCATGTTGTTACCAGAACGAGCCATCAGAGACGAACGTTGTGCCACTCAACAGTTGTACTCTTGTGGTGCCGTCACACAGATAAAAATGTAAAGTTCATGACTGTAGAGGTCTGAGAAATGGTTTTAGGAAATTAAATAATTCAAAAATTGATTAGATTTTTTGATTTGATTTATTCATTCATTCATTTTATAATAATAAAATACACAACAAGATACACATAAAAAGAAGAAGAAAAAACACAAGTATAAAATGAAAGGCAGCAGATGAAGAAAAAAATTCTTATTTTACCTGCCCCTTATCTTTCTAACAAACAATTCATACAACCAATTTCTTTAATTTCCAAAACAAATGAATAAAGCTTTTAACCTCCATTATAACATACAATTTCTAACCTAAACTCATTTAGATATAGGATTTTAACAATTTAAACTTAATCACTCTTTTAAATATTACCATTGATTTAGCCTCTTTAACATCAGTCTCCAAATCGTTCCACAACCCAACTCCCTGAACCATGGCCGATCTTCCCCTCAAACTAGTTCTAATTTGTGGCTTTACAAATATATATTTCCCCTTTAGATAGTAACAACTTGTTTTTTAACAAAATACCTCTGAATATTTGCAGGCAGTGTATCATTCTGTGCTCTATACATAACCAACAGAATATTATAATCAACTAAATTGTAGAACTTCAACAGTTTCGTTTGACAAAATAATACATTTGATGAATGATTGTACTGCTTTCTTGTAATAAGTCTAACAACTCTAAAAAAAGCTAAGTCTGATCCTCTGGACATTCAAAAGATAAAACAAAACAAAGCAAAAAAAACTGTAGAAACGTTTCGTCTTTCGTCCGAAAGACTTCCTCAGTCTAACAACTCTTTTCTGTAAAATAAAAATAGGCATTGTAATTAATTTACACGCCTTTCCCCAAACGCTAACACAATAAATTAAATGTGGAACAATGAATGTGTTATACAACAAAAACAATGCCTTATCGTTCAAAAAAATCTCAAATTCAATTCAAAAATTGAGGAAAAAGGAGAATAAAGGTCCCTAATTTAGTTCTTGGTAACTTAAATTGTGACGGAGACTAGGGCTGAACGATTTTGGAAAATAATCTAATTGCAATTTTTTTTCTATAAATTGCAATTGCGAATTAAAACGCGATTATTTTTTTAATGTCTTCTCAAGTATTTTTCAACAAACAAAAGCAATAAATCAATCTGTTTTATAACAAACAATGTCAGATTTATTTAAAGCAGAGATTACAATAAAGCAAACAAATCTATGCCTTTTCTTTTCACCATTTCTACTTTTTCTTGCTTCATAAACATAATAGTCAACATTTTAAATGAAATACTATTGAGACTATTAAGAATGAACTTTCTTGTCATGTTAAGTGAACTTCCTAACTACAGGTAGTCCCCGATTTACGAGCGAGATCCGTTACAACGAGGCGCTCGTAAACCGGAAATCTCGTATTTCGGAACGGCCGCCATTTCTCTCGTAAATCCGGAATTTCGCTCGTAAATTGGAACGGTTTTCGCTAGCGCGACTACAAACACTCTATTTTCATCCAAAAACTGCTTATGAGTGCATAAAAATGATCGGAAACGTGTGTCTATATGTTTATCTAACTAACTGTTGTGAAAAAACACATGAAAACTCAGTATTTTTTGCGTTTTTTCCAAAAATTCGCCAGCTCGTAAGTCTGGAACCTCGTAGATCAGAGCGCTCGTAAATCGGGGACTACCTGTACTGTCTGAACTTCACACGACGGTTAATAAATAAATGTAAAAAAATTAGATATAAAAAAATTACTGTTTGAAGTTCAAACAGTTCGGTCAGTGATCCCTGTCGGCTGATACTTTGCTTACTTGAAGTTGAAGCACTGGTTGTTGTCATTCTAGCCATGCAACCATCGTAAATGTCTTTGTGGTGTTTTATTTTTTAATGTTGATAAAGATTTGTGTCACGTGACCAGTCAAATTGCAGCCTTCGCAATTAGAAAATCTCATTTTATCATATTGCGATATTATTGCAAATGCAATTAATTGTTCAGCCCTAACGGAGACCTAAAGTTGTGTGTCTTTTCCCGTTTGAACTTCTTGTCAGTGTGTTCTTAAGCCTTGTTTGTGTTTCTTCCTCTCAGGCAGGACAAGCTCAAGGTTCACATGCGGAAGCACACAGGAGAGAAGCCTTACCTGTGCACACAATGTGGAGCCGCCTTTGCTCACAACTACGACCTGAAGAATCACATGCGCGTGCACACCGGCTTGCGTCCTTATCAGTGCTCAAGCTGCTTTAAGACTTTTGTGCGTTCGGATCATCTGCATCGCCACCTTAAGAAGGACGGCTGCAACGGAGTCCCCTCCCGGCGAGGCAGGAAACCTCGGGTGAGGGAGCCCGGGCTCCTGGAGGCCACGCCAGGTTTTCTCAGCCCCGACGCCGACGCCGGGCCTCGAATCGTCAAGGGGCGACGGCGTTCTGAAGCGTCCACCGGCGCAGAGGTGGAGGGCGCCGCTGGAGTGCGTTCACACAGTCCTCCGCTGCAGGAGCTATCAGGGGAGGCAGGGCCCTGAGACCGCCGGGGGCCACGAGGACGCTGCTGGACGCCACGTTCGCTCTGCACAGCCTGTGAGACAGGCCGGTGGACAGAGGGGGAGAGAAACAAAAACATGCAATGGCAGTTCCAAATAAAAAGACAGAACAACTAACTATTCCTCTACAAACCAAATCAGGGTGTCACAGAAATCTAATCTTTATAGCTCTTTTACTTTAGGGAACAGAGTCGACGTGCAAGCACTTCACTTGTTTGTTAAGGAGAAAAGAACGCTTCAAATCATCCACCCATGACGTCCACTTTCTGGGCCATTTCTTTGTAAAAGTAGACTTTTTTTACATTGGCATACATGTATATGCTTACTAGGCAAGTGATGGATACAAGGAAACTCTGAGCAACTATGCAGTTGATTTAGATTCGTACTGGTTTCGTCCTCGCAGCCGTCAAGCTCTTAGAAAGGTGTCGTGCACCTTCTGGCTGCTGTGCAAGTGAAGCGAGGACAAATCTTAGTGAAAACCTTTTTTTTTTTTTTTATATTCTTTTGCAGCTCTGTATAACTCTCGGTACAGTTACCATAGAAACAAAATTTCCACTATATGGTATATGCAAGAACAACTTACCACTGTTTTTGATGCAACAGTTTCTTTCCAAATGTTCCAGAAAGAATCAGGCAAGGGTTTGATTGAAGTGTTACTTAACTCTTAAAAAAACAAAATCTGTTGTTCATCTTTTTGGACAAAACCAATTCACAATGAGTCGAATCCACTTTTAACGGGGACTCGCCATTTGCAGGACTTGGGAACGCGAGGGGTGAAGGGTTTGTGTTTTTGAAGCACTACCGTTCTCGATGTACCTTTTGACTTTGCTGCGTTGCCTCTTGTCCTTCACAACCCTGCAATGTCAGCATTTCCCTTTTGATTTGTCTTAATTTTTTTTGTTTTGTTTGGGTACGCGACACTTTATAATTGTATACGTCTGTATATATAGCAGGTGGTGATATGACGTTGGCCTCTAGACTTACCCGTTTGCATCTTCCCTCTTAGGGTTGTCATATTTCTGCCAGAGCGAGGATTGTGAGTGAATGAAGCAAAACTGTGTGAATGTTTGATGTGGGGGTGGATTCCAGTCGTCCGAAACTTTTACACTTGACATGTACAGTTCCTGCCCAAAGGATGAGATGGCTGCACGATTGAATGAACGAATGCGCTAAACTTTCTGCAGTTTTCCAGATTTCGTCCTTGTGCGACAAGGCGCAGCAGCACTTGACCAACTGCAGGTTAAAGGAACGACAGGGAGCGAGTCTGAAGAAGAGCACCTTTTTCTTTTCTTTCTGCGTTTGCACAGCTTTACTAAAGATATCCAACAGAGACGGTATCTTTAAAGGAAGTGGGTTGGTGATGGGGGNGCTTATTCCAATCTTTTTGACCCTGGGGACCACACAACCGTAAGGCAACCTGTGTGATGGAGAGAGCAATAAATACCTGTCCAAGTTGGGGAGGCCAAATAGGAGCGCAGCTGCAGCTGGTTGATGGGGGGGATGGGAACAAGGGAAGGGGAGGGGGATCTCGCAATGTCTGTTGCATTCCAAAAAATAATCTCCCCCAGCTCGGCCACGTTTCCAAGCAGGAGGGGATCAGTTCAAGCCTTTCCTCTCCCTCTCCCAGCCTCTGTAGTCCTCTAATGCCCCTGGACCAGCCTGGAGGGGTATTATTATATTAGAGCCTGGTGCTGCCAGTTGACTGTGGGAGTGTGTTTACATCTACATGCAGTTTGGATTGTGTGTGTGTGTGTGTGTGAGTGAGGAGGAGGAGGAGGGTCCCTCTGGCCACATCATCGGTGTGTGAGTCAGCTACAGCCTGTTCAAACATGCACCCTGAGCTGCCAGCCCCTGTGCACTTTCTCTGTTTGATTCTCTCTCTCTCTCTCTCACACACACACACACACACTGGGTCCAGGTATCCCCTAGCGAGCAGGAGAACAGCAGAGCTCACACATCATCAGTTTGAATGTTGGCATATTGACCTCGTGTGTTTTGGATTGTGTCGACTTCATAAATGTAAGGTGTCGTTCGAACGTGGGGGTTCTTCTTCATGTTCACCCACGAAACCTTTGAGTGGAGATCATGTCCACGTGACCCCCCCCCCCTCCTCCTCACGCCCACCAAATGCAGTCATGGTTAAAAGGCAAGACGCCAGATTCTAGTTCAATTTTTTTTTATTTTCTGCACCAGGGCGTAAATTCCTGTCGTCCTTGCCAGGTCTTGAACGTGCAACCTCAGATGAACAACACGTGACAAGTTCAACCTTGGCATTATTCATTTAATGAATATTTAGATCAAAGGCAGAAAGGTTTTGTGCAAAAATAAGGACATTCCATTTTTTTTTTTTTTAAGTTTGTAGTATCACCTTTGTTGCAAAGACAGTTTGTCTTTTGTGTCACTTCAGTAATTTCTCTGGATTTTTGGGCCAGTTTTTCCAAAACGTTGTTTATGTTCAGGATTTGTGAGCATTAATTTATTCACGTCTCTAAAGGAAGCCAAACTATTAAAACTCCCATTAATGTTTTTTATTAGCCGTCTTGCCGGAGATTTGCTGTTGATTTTTGGGATCGTGCATGATCCAATTTGGGCAAAATATATCTAAATATATCTCCAGAACACACCTAGAGGTTAATGCTCAACGATGTCTAGATCGTCACACCTTCACCACCATGACTGACGGTTGTTTTTGCTGTGTTTGGCTTTACTCCAGTTATCATCATCATCATCAAACATTTCAACTTTGACCTCGTCTGTCCAGAGGACGTTGTTCCAAAAACGATGTGGTCGATGAGGCAACATTGTAGTGCAGCCAAAGCAAGAATTATTCAGGCAAAACTTCCAAACAGGCCAAACATTTTTCTTTTTTTTTTTAATTATTATTTATTCTAATTGGGAATTTTGATGAGTTATTCTAATTACTGTCTGAAGAGTCGTCAACGTGGCTCCGTTTGGTTTCCTCTTCAGAGACGAAGAGCAGCTGTCTTTAACGTCCACTTGTGGTGTGAAATATTACCATTTAGTTTCAAAACGGTCCTAATATTCTTCGCAGACTGACGACCAATGGTTGCGTTTCTTAAATTATAGCTGGTTCCTCTTAGCACTGAATTAACACATTTACAGTAAACGCTTTAGAGCAGCATATTGCAAAAATATCTGCTTTTTTTTTTTAATGCTCACAATTGCTTGGACTTCCTTTTTCAAATAGTTTGCATTTTTTAATTGTATAAATAATGACATGGTATATTATGTCATGTGTTTTTTTTATTTTATTCAACTGAGGTTGCCCTACTTAATTTTTTAGACCTGTAAGGACAATATAATTTAAATTTATTTAGTATTTTCTTGTCCAGTGAGCTGAAAGTTCACATTCTCTTCACCGTAAATGTGGTGGTGCTGTAGTACTGTTAGTTCTTTTGCACCTTATTTGAGAAGAGGCAGATTATGTATGCACTTTGTTACCGGAGAGGGCACTTTTGTCTACAAAACGGGTACTTTGAAACAAATCGGTTGCAAATGAGATCTGTTCTTTTTTGTCGATTTTGTTGTTTTTGGTCCATTGTGGTGAATTTTGGCTCCTTGGTCGAGTTTTTATAACAAATTTCCACCCCCCAAAAAAACAAACAAAGCGTCACCACTGAAAAGCTGGCGAGTTCAGACACACAGGTTGGGTTTAGTGATTCAGAAGATGATTCCACGCAGCTGAATGCACTTGAAGCTAGTTGATAGTCTTTACGTCTTAATAGAAAAATCTGTGGACAGAAGGAGATAGAGGCAAAAGGAAGAGCACTTTAAGGTGTTTGCATATCTAGTTTTAATTTTCTGTTTTGTTTTGGGCGTTTTCCAGAGATGTACTGCTGGCTGGAGGGTCTCAGGACAAACATTTGTGTTTGGTAGTTATTCTCATAACTACTGGTACAAGAGTTCTCGCAGGAACCACAATGACAACAGGTCCCCGGTATCACGGAAGCAAAATGATCATCCCTCCTGGTCCAGGTTTTTATAGTTCTTGTTTACTTTTGTTGGTCATGGCCAAGGGTTGTTGAAGTCCTAAGAGTTTTGTTGTCATTTTTCCCTTCTTTTGTACAATATTGCACAATCGGGCTTCAGAGCTGGGTGATGTGGCGTCTCGTCTGGTGCAGGATCTTTATTGTGGTACTTGGCATGGACCGCTGCACTTTTGTCTTAATGTGGCAGAATCGTTTTACATGTGAGCCATCTTCATTTGGACTAAGATTTTCCAAAATGTGTGTGTTCTTTTTATATGCAACCAAAGCTTTTTGTTCCCTATCTGCAGGCTAGAGATATTAAAAATATGTCAAGCATTTACGCAGTCTGGGCTCCATGACTACGCCACGGATGCCCTCGTCCTATATATGCAGACACGTGGTTGAAATCATACACACTTTTACTTGTGTTCACTTTCAATTTTCTGTGAAGAACAGAATCAAGGGTTTAAAGGTGTAAATTATTATTTTTCCTTCTGTTTTACTTAAAATAACTTGAGCTGCGGCTATTTATTTCCTCATGGCTGTGCATTTGTGTGTGTGCTAGCGTGCGTGTGTTTTGGGTCGGGGTTTGGGGATGCTGTGCCATGAGGGTAGGGTGTATATAAAAGGGTGCTTGGGTGGGGTTATGGATAAAATGCCTAACAGCACTGGAAATGGTGCTTGAGCTGAGTGAGCAGCGTTTGCACTAATGTTAAATGTCCTCGTCCTGCTTGTGGGAGAGGAGACCTCAGAAAGGCCTGCGAGTTCCTCCGAGCACAGAGCGGTGTGGTCAGTACTCTGCGGTCTCACACAGAGTCCATTCAACCCCTTCTGTATGATAATCATGTACAGAATATTCTAAAATATACAAACTTTCAGCATCAAAAACCAAAGCAGGGAACAAAAGGCTTTCATTCTTATCACTGGGCTTTTGAAGCTCCCAAGCTTATGTTGGATTAATAGTTTCAATATTTATTCTGAAGGCTCTTAAAAAGAGATGGTCGTTGTAATTATGAGTTAAAAAAAACTCATGTTTTTATATATTAGAAGTTTAGAACATCTATAAAAATTGCTTTTAGACGAGCAGTTGAAAACACTTGAAATGTTCAATTGTTTCAGCATCAGCTTGAAGATTATCAAATTTAGAAACTTTTTTTCATCACATGCTCTGTTCTATGATTAATAATGATAAAACTTTATGGATTTTTTTTTTTTTGTCTAAATCTTTGCTGAACTGGACATTTTAAAGGATCTGAAATGGAAAGTGACTGGCTGGTTGTGTCCAACTTGTCTTATTGTGCAGAGTGGGGCTGAGGGTCGCTCTTCCTCACTTCAGCGTAAAGAGCCACAGCGTGCCTTGTGGATCGACAAAAACTTGCACCATTTGTCAAATTTTATTTTACTTTTTTCAACCAGTTTTTTTTTACCAAAAAAAAAAGCTAATTGGGAGTAATTGGTTTGAACTTTGTATAACTAATTGATGTAAAAAAATATTTTTTTTCTAGCTGCCTGTTCAGAGCTTCGTCTCCATCAGCCATCCTGGCTCCACCACTGACGTGTCTCCAGCCTCAGCCCCAGACCAAGGTTACTTTAACACAGGCTCTCCAAACCTCACTTTGTGTTTTATTTATTTTAATATTTCATCTAATTTTCCAAAACTGGCCTTGAGATGTAATTTTTCTTCTGCCATTATCAAAGATTCTTGCTGCCTCTATCTGAGAAGGCCACAAAAACAAAGGCAGAGATAATGGGAAGTGTAAATACAGTAGTCGCACCGAGGGTGTGAGGCGGACGTGTGGAAAAGGAACTGGTTGCTTTGCTTCGTCGTCGTGCTGCTCACCTGATTGTTGTGCATTTTCCATCGGCAAGCCGAGTGCAGCATATGCAGGACGGCACTATGCACAGCGTGGCTCTGGCACTTGCACAGACAGCTACGGGTCCTTCAGAGATGGACTTCTGTCTGTTTGCTGCTCTCAGCCAAGTGGGGACAGTTTGCACTTGGAGTCTGGGGATGCAAAGGTTGGCATAAAGGGAGGGGAGGCTTTTATATTTTTAGCAATGAGCTTCTAAAGCATAAATGATTGTCCGTTTGCTGAGCGGTCATCTCAGTGTCGGTTTGCAAAAATTAAAACCACAATAAGGCCACAATGATAAAAAAAAAGGAGGCTACCATAAATGGGTTTGGGGGAATTAATGCAGTAATCTTTTTGTTTGTTTGTTTGTTTCATGTAAGCACTACTCAGGTGGAAAACACACTGCTATGCATTGAGTTTCATTATCTGCTCGGTTTGTTTAATTTGTCGTGTCATTTTCCTGTCTTCATACGTGTTTATTATTATTTTTTTTACATAACAGCTTCCCCACAGAAAACGCATCAACACGTGCTTTATTGTAAAGTCTGTGAGCAGCGTTTTTCTCCAATTTGGGTTGATCCAAATAACTGTTTGTTGTAAATTATTTTCTTCGAACTGCACCATTTTTTTTAAAGGGTACGTAAAGCACATGGGAGAAGAGGTTGCATGGTCTTTTTTTATTTTTTTTTCCTTCTCCATTTGCTCTCCCTCTCTCCAGAGTCAGTTTCCATCTTTGCTGCCTTTGATCAGAGATCACACAGCATCGCAGGGGAATCGACAAGAGGGAGTGGGATGGAGACGGGAACGGGGTGAGCTGTGGAAGATTAGACTCTGCTTGTTGTCACCTCGACCAGCTTTAGGATGCATTCCATGACTTCATGCTGTGAGTCCAGTTCTGGAGTTACTTGGCAGGTACAAAGGATGAGAGTCTGAGACAACAGAAGGCAAATGTTTGACATTTTCGTTCGTCCGGTCCGTCTGGCCTCTGTGATGGTTTAAAAGGCCCTTTCTGTAGCGCTTTCGAACTTTGTTTCCTCAGCTTCTGCGATTGTAACATGCACTTTGCAAAAACAAAGCCATTTTGACGATTGTGTGCTTTTATGGTTATCACTACTTTTATTTCTGTATTTTTTCCCAGTGCAAATGATTATTGAAATGCAAAAATTATATATACAGTATATAATGTAAAAAATATTTTGAATATTTGGTTTATATAGATGGCTCAAGCTGCGTTTGAACATAAGCCAACCCATCTCTATGGATGAACCGTCACAACTGTTGGGCAGCACTTTGAGTCACACGTGCATGGTGCTGCTGGGAGTGGTGGCACCACAGGCCAGACCCCCCACCCACCTGCTTTCCTGCTCATCATCTCAGATTGTGTTAGAGAAAGAGAAACAAAAACAAAAAAGGTGATTTGATGGAGACGCTTTACTTGATGAACCTGTGCAACAGTTGCAAAGCTTTCTGAGAAGGCTGACTGTGCTGGATGTTGAACACGCGGCGTCCTCTCTGCATCAAATAAAACTTTTTAAACCTTATTGTCTTGTGTCCTATCAATATGCTATGTTCCTTGTGGACGTAACATATTATGGGGGCTCGTCCGGGATTTGAACAAGACAGGAGCTAGTTTGTTAAAATTTTCACTCATTTTTGGTAATAAATATTAATGTCTCTGTGAGGGGAACGGTTGGATCTGGCCTCCGTGTAGACCTTAAACAATTACAAAAACAAAAGCCAGCTTACAAATCTGCACAGAGACGCCTTTGTTTTGGCCCAACGTCCATCACATTTGAATTACTGAATATGAACTGCATTCAATAAATGGTTTAACTTGGGAGAGAAGAAGCTGCTTATATATGGTTTGAGTTGTGATCAATAGAAATCTTTATAGAAATAAGCCCCCCCCCCCCTTTTGTGAACATTTTAAAGTAGGAAAACATGATCCACATTTCAAATCTACGGAATCACTTAAGGCAGAAAACATTTCTGCATTTTGTTCCTGTTGCTAATCTGACCACACCTCTGTTTCACAAGTGTTCCTCAAAGGCAGAGCGTCTGCTCACTAAGTGAGCGGCCACATGTAACTTACTGTAAATTGTCCTTTTTAACCCACAGAGGGCATCAGAATGTTCCCCTCTTTCTGTGATTCACTGCTTCATTTGCCTCTTGAGTCTTTGCATCATCTGTCCATGTCTGTCCGAGGCTGCTGGAGGTATATTTGTGATTTCTGTTTTTTAAAGAATTTGCACTTTTTGGCAACGGAAAGAAAGAGTATTGTGTACGAGACCACTAAATCCACACAGTCTAAACCATGTAATTCCATTTTGTGTCCATGTTTATTTTATTTTTTTATTTGTTCTTTTTAATATATCCAAAAATGTCTGGCATCTGGTTTTCTGGTTTAAAGAATATAAAATCTTTCTAATAAAAAAACAATGGTTGCAAAGATTTTGCGTGGACTTTTCTGTTTTTTTACACAAACGTGTTAATATAAGTGTTAAGTGACGTAAAGTTCTTGAGTGAAAGGGGCGTAAGAAAGCTCACATTCAAATATAATCTTCTCCTTCAAACATGAAACAGAAATACAAAATAAACTGAAGAACACTATCAGTCCTATACAGGTGGTCCCCGACTTACGAGCGAGTTCCGTTACTACGAGTATCTCGTAAGACGAAAATCTCGTACGTCGGAACACGAAACACGTGTTCTCGTAAGTCTGGATTTTCGGTCGTCAGTTGGAAAATTTATGCTAGCGCTACTACGAACACTGGTTTTTCATCACAAATGTTCGTACTAGTTCATAAACATGCTCAGAAACTTGTTTCCAAACGGTTAGCTAACACACTTTCATCCAAAAACACATGAAAGTGCTGTATTTTTTGTATGTTCTTTACAAATTTACTGCTCATTCGCCAGCTCGTAAGTCCGGAACCTCGTAAGTAAGAGCGCTCGTAAGTCGGGGACTACCTGTATTCCTTGAGTATGACTTCTTTTTTTTTGGTGAAGTTTCCTAAATTGATTCATAACCCATTTAAAGTAGCCTACTGTAAACATCTGTAATTTTAACTCCCTGCACTAAGATTCACATCTGTTGTAGTGTAGTACTAAGCAAATTAAAATTCCTCATGATCTGGATCACAAAACAAAACATGTCAGGCAACTAATAATTCTGTACTTAGCTAAAATATATTAAAGTTGTCTAAATCTTTAAAGTTCAATTCAAACATTGGATAAGTATTAGTTAGCCCCAAACATCTGTACAATATCTAAATATGGAACAATGAATAAATTTCACAGAATGCCAAGTGTTGAATACTGAAGACACTCTTCATCTTCTACCACTTACCGTGTTTGGGTCATGGAGGCAGCAGGTCCAGGAGAGCACCCCAGACATCCCTCTCCCCAGGAGCACTTTCCAGCTCCTCCTGGGTGATCCTGAGGCGTTCCCAGGCCAGAGAAGATAACACAATTCCTCTAGCAAGTTCTGGGTCTACCCCGGGGCAGTGGGACATGCCTGGGAAACCTCCATGGGGAGACATCCTAATAAGATGCTCGAACCACTCAACTGACTCTGGTCATTTCAGCTGCTTGTATCCATGATCTTGTTCTATTAGTTCTGATCTGAACCTCATGATCATAGGTCAGGGTTGGAATGTAGAAAGACCAGTAAATCGAGAGTCTTGCAACTGTTTTTCACCATGACCGACCAACGCTATGTCCTCGTTACTGGACGAGGGACCAATACGTCGACTCACCTCCTGCTCCATCCTACCATGATGATGCTCAGATACTTCAAGTCCTCCACCTGATGTAAAAACCTCCAGTCCTACCCCCCTGCACTTTCATAGTCCATGACAACAGAGTCTGAACAGCCCTGGCAGAGTCCAACACACACCAAGAATTTGTGAACTAAAACACTCTTGACTACCCCACCACCACCACTCCAATAACTTCACAGACTTTCCTCTTTCTAGAATTTATTGAAGCATTCCTCCTACGATCTCCTAGAAATGTAATGTCACAAACATTTTTAAATCAGATTACGTCTATAAACTAAGATAGACCAACAATCTTACATTTATTTTATTCCAGGTACTGTACATTTATTATTAGCCTGGTTAAAACCAGACCCTTGTCCTTCACTTCGCTTTGGACTAGTCCAAAGTGAAGTGAAGGACAAGGGTCTGGTTTTAACCAGGCTAATTTATTATATATATTCATAATATATATTTATAATGCACCTTGGTTTGATTTTGTTTTAAAACACTAGTTTTATTTTTAATTTATTTGTATTCTATAGTTGTTTATTGTTGTGTGTACCTTATCTGTGGTTTTGTCTAAAACCGGCCTCTTGAAAATGAGTCCTTGTGACTCATTGAGACTAACCTGTAATAAAAGTTGAATTAATGAATGATTTAACATTAAACCACTTCTTATGTTTAAACATATTGATAACCAAACCTTTCTGTGATTATATGTAAATTGTATCCTGAACAAAATGATAATCTCCAAAAACAAGAGACTGCAGTGTTCTAGACACTTCACAAAGCAAAATAATATAATTAAAAAAGTTTAGACCCTAACACAGACCCTTGAGGAACCCCACTTTTAATCTCTTTGATCCTTTAGTCTTCATTTTCTAACTGAACAAACTTTGTATTAATTAAAAACTGCAAGTTATCCCTCTTATCCCATTAACTTGTATTTAGAGAGTATCAAATAATAATTTTGACCATCAACATTTTTTTTATCAAACAGCTCCCTTCTGTGTATTGTTTTATTTCCAGATCTACTAAACCTACTTCAGTTAATTCAAGGAATATAAAAGATGTAGATTTATTTTTTCTAAATTCATACTGATCATTGTGGTGTTATGGAAGTTACTTGGATGTAAAAAAAAAACTAATTGTGCATTTAATTGTGAACAAACACATTGTTTTTCAGTCAAGTCAAAGTCAACTTTATTGTCAAAACTGCAATATGTACAGGACATACACAGGATTGAAATTTCATTTCTCTCAGTCCCTCGGTGCAACAGTAACCATTTAAATACAGTACAAACATTTAATAAACATAAGCATAAAATGAAATAATAATAGTGTAATACTGTCCTGAGTTTTTGCATAGTAGTATAAAAGTATAAAAAGTATATCTATAAAATAAAATGAAGGTTCTGACATTGTCATTTGTAATAAAGTGATAAAGCAGCATATGAAGTTTATGTACACAGTATATGTAT